>CAJFCJ010000200.1:10351-29259 GCA_904063045.1 Dimorphilus gyrociliatus
AATGTTATGCTTTTTTGATTGTTTTTATGTGCTACAAGCGATGCAAGCGCTCCGCCAAGCGAATGTCCAGTCAGAATTACTGGTTTTTTATATTTATCTTTAACTCTCTTAAATATTTTTTCTGCATGCTTAAAATAGCCGACATCTTTATCTACTAATTTCATACAACTAAATGAACAACCAACGCTAGTTAAACAAGACTCAAGAAAAGAATATTTATTGTTACAACAAGAAAACATTAAAATCACGTTGAGTTTATCATTTTCGGTTGTTGCACCACCCAATTCTATATTAGTTCCTTTAAAGGAAATCACAACAGAATTTTGGAAATTATAAACTAATGTTCTCAATCCAGGTAAATTATACCCTATTTTCTCAATTAAACTAGGTTCATCTCTACCAGAGTAGTTATTTTGTGCCATCAACAATAACTTTAACATTTCATTTTTTTGTTTAGATTCCATATTATTCCATTCTAAGTCTTCTGTTTTACTAACTTTCTTCTTTTGATTAAAAAACACTGAATAGTCAAAAATTCCAGGTACATTTATAGTATTATAAGAATCTTCACTTATAAAATTTTCTAAACTCTGGAATTCTAATGGATTATTATTAGACTTAAAAAGATTACCTCCAAGTTTTGATGTATCCATTGGAGTTTTACTGTCGTTTGAAACACTTTTATCTTTCTTAGTTATATCATAAGATTTTTTTAAAGTATTTTTGGTTTGTTTCTCTAAAAAATTGTCAATTTTAGCACCTTTAGAAGACATGTCAAATGTGTCAAAAACAGGCTTAATAATAACAAATTCTTGTATTTTATAAGTAAAAAATAATTCCAAGAATAGAACCAACATATACCATTTAATAAAAACTTCGTCTTATAAAAGTTGTTTTAAAAATAAAACCTTTAATTATCAATCACTTTGTACTGATCTTCCTTGTCCTGTTGTTTTTTCTTAAAATCAACAACTACACTATGAACTGTCTTAGAAATTCTTCTTGTTGTTTCACAAACTGTAACACTATCACCTGGCTGAACAAGACCAAAGAAACATGGTGAAAGATGGACACTAACCTTTTTTATTCTTCTCTCATATCTTTTATATTTAGAGTTGTAGTGAAGTCTTTTTTTTATAACAACAATGGTACGTGGTTGTTTCATCTTTAGCACTTCAGCTTGAAATAGTCTATTTTTTAAATTAATTTCTCCTGTAAATGGACATTTTTTATCAATGTATGTTCCATTCATAGCAGCATCTGGTATTTTGATATTATGACCAATGTCTCTAAAAAATCTTTTCTTCTTTTTCAAATCATCTTTTTCATAAGGATTTATGAATACTTTTTTCTGTTGTGGATATGTTTTATACCTTTCTAAATGTTCTGCCATTGGGGTAAAAATTTTTAGAATAATTTTAAAAAGAAAATAATTTTCAAAATTTAGGTTAAAAGTACTATTGGTCTAGTAAAAAGCTATATAATATAAATTCATATTATGTTAGGTTTAAATTAAATGGAATTGATATGTTTTTATAAGGTTTTTAATGTTGATAATTATAACAAAGTTTTAACTTGAATTTTCATATCTAAAACACAAATTTTATGTTTTAATAGACTTCTATAATAATATTTAAATATTATCTAATTATAACAAAGTTTTAACTTGAATTTTCATATCTAAAACACAAATTTTATGTTTTAATAGACTTCTATAATAATATTTAAATATTATCAATTGATAAATTTCATTAAAAATTTGATAAATTTCTAATTATTTGAACTATAAAATAAGTGATATCTCTTTGTAATTTACTTATTATAGTTAAATCTATCATTTATACAAAATAGGTTAGGTTTTTTTTCTAACTTTCTAGCTATTCAAATATGACAAATAACTTATTTATTTATAAAAAGTAGATAAAATAAAATATTTAATCTCTGTGATTAAGAAAAATATTTTTATTTTTATCAAATATAAAATTTATATATTTTACACCGTCAAATATAACATTGAAAGCAATTAATTAAAAAACTTTTAACTTCTATAAAAAAGTATATAAATAAATATTATAAACAGATGTTTAGGTGATATAATTTAATATGACTATAGAATTGTTCTTAAAAAACATTTTATGAATTAAATCATATTTTTAAAACCAAAAAATTTTGTGAAGACTGTCAAAATAATTAAGTATGAAAATTGTTTTTAATTTTAAATATAAAGTCGTATCAAAAGTACAAGAGATTAAGAAAAATGTTCTTCTATCCTATAATTTCAATTTCGCATACTATTAAAAAAGGAAACTTGTTCAATATGATGTCAGAAGGAAGTGGTATAGTTTGTATAAAAAACAATATTTTAAATATACTAAATAAAAAAGACGTAACTGAACATAAAAATTGTGAGATTAGTTTAATTGAAACTACAGATGGATTTTTATTCAAGGTAAATAGATATTTTATATGCTCGGGTGCACGTTCTGAATATATTTACCCATGTGTAGATTATCATGATAAGATGTTCTGGGATGTTGAGATAGAGAAAAAAAATCTTATAATAAAACAAAACAGTAAATGTTTAACATTTGATGAGAGCTTTAACAGAGCCATTAGTAGAAAAGAAATTAGTTTAGTCTTAAAAAAATGTGAAATAGATAATAATAACAATAAATGGAGAGGATTAGGTGATATTTTTAATTTAATTTAAAAAAGGTATTATTTAAAGGATAAGACTATTTATTTTTAGTAAATTTAATATATGATATAAATTATGAATAATTAGATTAAAATGTATGTTTTTTATTTAAGAAGTAGGAAGGTTGTTGAAATAAGATACTGAAAGTATAGGAATTACTAAGTTATCATTCATATTTGTACTATACTCTAAAATACTAACAATTAGATAAAATAAAACTTCTGAGAAATCTTTAAAAATTAAATAATGTACACAAACTCCCACAATGAACCCCACAATGAACCCCACAAAAGCCCCATAAATGGTTTTTGTATTTGATTTGAGATAAACTCCAGTAAAAGAAGCAAAGCTATCCAAAAAGCAAACAGCTATCAAATTGCTTATTTGATGTTTTTTAACTAAATAAATCTGTGGAATTAATAATGAATATAATAAAATAACATGAGAAAACACATGATTTGTATTTTCTTTTTTATTCCTAAGAAGATTCTCTAATTCTGAAATATCAAGGTTTAAAGTACAGCAATTGAAAAATAGTGCTACGAAAAACATAGTATTTTCTACTCTATTTTCTATTATGAGAAATACAAAAAATAAAAAAAAATGAATTATTTTTCTGCGTAAATTTTTTTCTAATATTTTAAAATAGATTAATAAAATAATAATAATAAACAAATATAAACACAAAAATAGTATTCTTATGTTTGAAATCACTTCATTAAAAATAGTAATCAAGCTATTTAAACTGTTATTCCATAAAAAAAACTGATTACCTAAATATAATAAAAAATCACTAAAATGTCTTTTTTTGTAATTAAAATGGTATATAGAACTTATAAAAACACCCTTATTTTTGACTTTATGAATTAATCTTTCCATAATTAAAGATAATAAAATTGCTTCATTATATGTAAATGATGATATATTATAAGTAAAATATAAAAGGTTTGCTAGAAAAAAGACTATTCTTATAATTTTTGTATTCTTTAAGCTTTCTAAAATTAGACATAAAATTATTGTATCATCTGAATTCATTACAAGGGTATTTTTATAGGTATATTTGTATATAGACAATAAATCTATTAATGGTAAAAGATTATTCAATTGATATAAGCTTATTTTTATAGAACACTAGTCAATGTAATTTTTATTTGTATGAGTTTATTTTATTGTATTGTTTTTTAAAGTATTTTGTAATTTTGAATATTTTTATTTATAAATATAAATTTTGTAAATAGTTTATCAATGTTAGGGTCAGTATAACCATCTTAATTAGAAACCTATACAGTTTTATATAAATGAAATATTCATAATATTCTATTTTAAATTTTGCCAAAAATAGAAGTTTATATTTACATATACAATATTATATTACTTAAATCAAAATAGGCAAAAAAAATACTTTTTTATAATATACTATAATGCTTATTCAATATTTTCTTAAACTTTTATACATTAAATTATAATATTTGGTAAAATAATAAATATCAAAGTCTATGCTAATGTAATATTCAATTAATTTCTTATTATTTGTATTTAAAAATATCTACTATTTAAGCTATAAAATATCTAGTATCGTTTAATAAGACTAAAAATCTAATCTGAATATAAAAAATTAAATTTTACAATTCAAAGTTCTATTCTAATAATGGTAAAAGTTATTTCCAAAAAAATTAATTTTAATATATTAAATTAAAACAAAAATTTTACTGTAATTTTTATTATTAGTTGTAAAAATCACCCTTTGATGATTTTTAATAATTGGGATAAAGAAAAAATAATTTTTAAAAAAAATATTAAAAGCTTTGAATATTTAGAAAACAATGGTTTAATAGAAGAATTAAAAGACAACTATTATTACCTTAAAATATCAAATTTTGAACTAGATGAAATCTGGTATAAAGAAAAGTGTAAAGAGATTTTGGATGATCTAAAAATAGAAGATGTTGATAAGAAAATAAACAATTATATAAATGATATTAACCAATATAACCTTTTAAAAGACATATCTCAAGAACTAATGGGGAAAATAGCTGAAATGAGAGGTGTTACAAATAAAAAAATACATGAAGAATTAGATGTACTAAGTGATAGTGAATGAAATTATTGTATTATACTTCAGTTTAAACTATAAACTAATCTATACTTAATAAAATTTTAATTAAATTATAACATAGAATTAATCTGTATTATTTATTATAGAATATATTAATTAATTAAACGAATTGCTGTATTTTGAATTAAAATATTCTTTTTATATATAAATTTAATATTATAATTAATTAGCATATTTTATAATACTCCAAAAAATAAGGTACAGGAGTCAATTTAAATACAACTGAATTTAAAAAAAGTTAAAACTACAGAATTTTGTAAATAATACTAGTAAGCATAGCACATGCTTTAAAAACAGGCGGTAATATTGAATAAATAAACTATTGAAGATAAATATTAAAAAAAAACAAAGTACATGCTTTACAGAGGCGCTAAGTCGTATTTTTAAAGATTTAAGATTTTGATTTCTAATCTAATTTTGTATTTTATATTAAATTATAAAGGACTACTAAATAAATCTATATAAATATTTTTTTAAATAAACAAATAACTCTAATTTTAAATTATAAAAATTAAATTACTTTAAAAAAAATAATAATTCAATAAAGAATTTTTAATATAAAACATTAACTTTTTTTATATAAATTCGATAGAAGGTCGTATTAAAGGTTCCAAGAAAGTACCACTTATGAAGTTAGTAATGAATAACGTAGAGAAATAGTCTTTGAACTGATGAGGAATCCCACGATTGTTTACGTTTTATAATAGAAAGATGGGGGGTTTTATTTGAAAAAAGTTGTGGGAGGTATAAAAAATCTACAGATTTAATAAGAAAGCCTGATTTATAGAAGTAAGCTTGCGTTGTAAAAGCCATAGCTGTCTTAAAAGGAGTTCTATTAAAAGAAATCACTCTTTTTATGTATAAAATTATATTTAGTGAAAATTATAAAAACAATTTATAAAATAACAAAAAAAATTAAACTGATAAGCATATGTGATGAAATACAAGTGAATAAAGCAACTTTTATCGATATAAAATACTTATCATTGTCTATATTGAAAAAAATAGCTAAGTTTTCGTATAGGTAGTATCAAAATAGAAAGTGATGAATGTTTACTCTCAAAACGCAAATACCAGAAGGGTAGAATAACAAAAACGTATCTGTTGTGGGAGTTGCTTTTAGAACTACGAAAAGCCCCCTTTTTTACTTTAACAAAGATGGGAATTGCTGATAGATTAAAAAAAAGTCATAAAATTAGAGTAAAACGAAAATAATGACTTATATATAAAAAGGTCATAATTGCATTTAATCACTTAACATGAAACGTTTGAAAATAAATCATAAAAATTAACGACAATTAGTAGAAAACAAACAGAAACATTTAGAATATTTCATTAAAGACAGAGAGTCTATTATTAAAAAAATTGTATCCCTGAGAATTATTTTATGGATATAGCTATATATTCATCAATAAAAGGACACTTTTCCAACTATTTGAATTTTTTTCACATTTTTTTGGATTTCTTAACATGACTATTTAGCATAAATTCTATTTCAAACTGCTCAAAATAGATTTCTGAAGAATATTGTTTTTGAAAATTGCAGAAATAGTATTAATGTTACTAATTATATTTTACTGTTTGAAATATTTACTTTTTTGTATAATCATATAAGCTTAAAAGTTTTATCATTAGGTTAAAACTGATATTTATTTAGCCATTTATATTCAATTAAAATATATTTGTAGATTTATATATTATTTAACTATTGATATGATATATTTAAAGTTTCTTTTTGTATTAAATAATAATAATAATAATAATAATAGAAATAATTAAAATCTATTTTTGATGGATAAAGTATACTTTTTATTAATATTTGTATTTGATAGAATGTAATTGTTTAAATGTTTAATTAATTTATTTATATTATGTTGATTATAAGTAAATTTTATATTTGTCTAAAAAAATATAATATATATTATAAACTTGATGAATAAATAAGGATTTATATAAATTCTTAACATTGCTTGAATTTGATATATTAATTCTAAATGTTAATATTTCTAATTTTTTAAATTGAGATAAAGTTTTTTTTTAAACTTAACGATTCTTTTTTTAAAAGAGTACCTTAGGTTAAGGTATTAGTTTACACTTTTAAATTAAAATATTAAAACTTGTAAAATATTATTGAAAAATAGCCAAATTGTTGTTGTTATGTAAGGGGAAAAGACTATCAGTGTTTATTTAATCGGGAAAACACCACCTGATGGAGGAGTTTTTTACTATTAAACATACACTATCCCCCCCCAAAAAAAAGTGGTCGATTAAAAAAATCACGTTTTTCGATGTATAAATAACCTTATAAAAATAAACAAATATTAACAAATGCATCTTTCTTCATCTACTATTTATCACCAAAATAGTTGGTTCTATAAAACAATATTAAGCATTAAATCATACTTTTATTTAATAAAAAAAAATTTATGCCAAAAAAAAAGTGGTCGAATTTATTTGATCCCTTGTTAGTCTCTCTTTAGCTCGGTATAATGTTTTAGATCTTCTTGGCATAGACTCCACAAGCTTTTTACACAGCTTAGTAGGTGTGTTATCCAATATATCATTCAGTTTAATCTATAACTTATTTTTGTTTTTAATTGTTGTTCCTTGAAATTTACGCTTTATATAAGCCCAGAGATGTTCTACAGGGTTCATATAAGGTGATATGGATGGCCAAGGCAATACATTTATTTTATTTTCTTTAAAGAATTCGGTTGCTAACCTTGATGTATGCTTAGGATCATTGTCCTGCTGGAAGATAAAACTATTAGAAAGACCCAAAATATCCTTTGAAGTAGTCAATACTTTGGCCAATATACAAGTATATCTAATAGCATTCTTCTTTCCATCTAATAATATGAGTTTCCCAATACCTTCATATGACATTGCACCCCAAACCATTATACTGCCTCATCCATGCTTGAAAGTTGGTATGCAATTCTTTAATTCACTATACGCCGAACAACTATGCCATACTATTACTCTACCATCTCTTGTAAATAGGTCAAATTTACATTCATCTGTAAACATAACCTGTTTCCAAAAGCTCATTGGGTACTTAATTCACTCTCCTGCTTTATTGAATCTGTTGATATGTTTTTTTTCGTTAGGAGTAGTATTTTTTTGGTTTAATGCCCGTGTACACCTGCATCATATAAACTGTTTCTTATTGTCTGTAAACATACTTGTTTATCTGTCTTTATTTCTAACTTGTTTGCCAACTTTGCCGCTGATAACCTAGATGATTTAACAACTTCTGAAATAATAAAATCTCTATCTGTATCATTAAGAGACCTTTGTCTTCCAGAGCCCATTTTTCTTTTTATTTCACCTGCATCCCTATATATTTTTAAAATTTTGGTGACTGTTAACTTTCCTATTCCTGTTTTTTCTGAAATTTTTGACATGGAACCCCCTTGCTTAAAAAGGGAAATAATCTCTCCTGACATTAAAGAAGTAATTTTGTTATAGATAAGGGGAATTTGAGATAATAATTTATATATATACCAATAATTTTCCCTTCAAATTGTCTGATTTTTTAAACTGACCACTTTCTTTTTGGCATAATTTTTTTTTATTAAGTAAAAGTATGATTTAATGCTTAATATTGTTTTATAGAACCAACTATTTTGGTAATAAATAGTAGATGAAGAAAGAAGCATTTGTTAATATTTGTTTATTTTTATAAGGTTATTTATATATCGAAAAACGTGATTTTTTAATCGACCACTTTTTTTTGGGGGATAGTGTATTTATTTAACTGCTAAAACAGGTTATGTCACTGAAAAAATTAGATAAAATAAAAGAAAATAGGATATAAAAACATTCTCTATATTCTATTAAAAAGGTGTCAAAATTAACAAAATATAATCATGTGATAAGTTTAATAGAATTTAACCACTTTATTCTTATCATGTGAGGCCAATAACTAAAAGAAAATATATACAGGGGATAAAGTTTCTTATAATAGCTTGTCTAGTAATTTACTTATAATTATTTTTAGTAGTCGAAATTTGTCCTATTATAATGATTGAATTAGGTTGTGTATTTTAAGCTGGTTATATATCTTCTAAATAAAAAAATTACCTTCCTTTTTAAGTATTTTTGGACCACAAAATACTTGATCTTTTAAGAGAATATGTCTTAAATAGTAGTGCAATTTTTTTAGAGTTATTTTTAAAAATTTTATAAAATTTATGAGATTTTTATCTAATAAAATTTACCCTTCAATGTTAATATCAAAAATAAAAAGGATCACTGGTTTAAAGAAAATAAATGAAAATATATTTGCATTGGTTTATTGGGAAGATAGAAATTGCTCTTGGGAAGACATTAAAGATATCAACTGCCCACTACTTCTACATAATTTTTTTACTAAATGTCAAAGAATACAAGAACAATTTAAAGAAAGGGATGAAATGAAAAAAAAAAGAGAACAAAGAAATTCGATGTTTCTGGATTTAAAGAAAACTCAAAAAAAGGTAGAAAACACATCAGTCGAGTCTATACAAGAATTAAAAGAAGCAAGGTCTTTCATTTCACATAGTACCATTCAAGTAAATAAATCACGTATCGAACAGAAAGAAAGCTCTATTCGTGATAAAAGAAGAAAAATAAATGAGAAATTTTTAAATGACAGACGATATTTCGAAGGAGCTCCAATTAATAAGCCGATACTTGATACATTACCTAGACCAATTTATAAAAAAGAGTATAGACCAGAATTTGAAGAAAACGTTATGATCTATGAATATAAAGGCAGACCTATTACTAGATTTCAATGTAGTTCTGTTTTTTCATCTGGTATTACTACCCCCAAAAAATTCAAACATAGGCAGACATTGAATATTGAAATCGTTAAAAATTTGTTCTTTAGTTTAAGACAAAGTCGTGACTTTGATCAAGTTGGAATATTTAAATTAAAAAAGATTGATGGGGATATTGGTCATGAAAGAATATTCGAGTCTGTGTTAAGTGCTAAATATGCTATTATTGATCATTCTTACAAAGGTACCTCATTGATTTGTACTGCAATTGAAGAATTTGAGCCATATTATATCAATGGTATTTATAACTATGTCTTCATTCCTATAGAATGTATAGATCTACGTTTTTTATGTAAAGAATCTCTTGATTTAGATAAATATCATGCTAGTTCATGGAAGACATACTTGCCTAGTTACCAAACGTTTATTGAACAACAGGCTCTATTTTTTAGCAATCTTTCTGTGAATACTAAAGCAAGGTTTTCAATAGTTTCGGGGTCTTGTGATTTAATTTCTAACTACCTACAAAAACATTTAATGGTCTTGGATTGTATACAGGTATCATTATCTACAACAGATGTTGACTATGTTTTCATTTGTGAAAAGCAGTTAAAATTTTTCACGAAAACAGAGATTTTTGAAAGTTTGATTACCACCAAATGTCGTTTTTTTATTTATAATATGCATAGAATTTTAAAAAAAGAAAATGTTTTTTATGAGGTTTATCAAGAAGGCGGCATATTTGTTCCATCGCAGTCGCTTTTAGAAAATCCGGATATTCCTTATGCTTTTGATTTAATCCAATATTGTAGTAATAATGATAAAAAATGGAAAGTTATGGTACCAAAAGAAGTTATTATTTTTTTAAGAAATAAAATAAACTCGTTTAAGGGGTCTATTATACAGCAAGGTTATATACATTTAACTAATATTTTAAACAAACATATTATTGATTTTTCACAAGATAAAATAGATGACTATCTCAAAGAAATTATCAATAAAAATTTAATTACTCATCGATTTTTCTATATTATCGATGATATTAAAGAACCAACTCAACATAGAATATCTCCAAGTGACGCCTTGAATCTTTATATAAAAAAATTTTAAATATCTATAAATAAAGAATAAAATATAATAACATCTATTTTTATATAAATATATATACGCTGTACCTTAAAAAATATGGTCTTCCATATTTTTGTAACTTGTATACAATTTCGTTTGTTTTATCAAAATTGAATATATACCAAAATTTTTATAATTATCTACTGAACCTTCTATGCGGGGGTCTAGTCTATTTCAATACCATTTTTAAATATTTTTATCTAAAAACTTTAAAAAGAGTAATTTTCATTATATATTTAATAGTATAACCATTCTTTTTACCGATGAAATAAAAACGCTTTTTTTAAATATAAATGCTGACTTTTAGCAGATTCGTAGCTTTAAATATCTCTATTTCGCGCTCTAGCAGCTATTAATTTATCCCTTTTTAAAAGTTTTAATTTTTTATTTTGACCTTGATTATTGAACAGAAATTCTCGATAAGACTAAATTCTAGAATTAGTTTTAGGATAGCATTATTATTATTATATAAGTTTACTTGTATGTTAAGGAATATTATCTTATAAGAAATAAAAGTGACTTCTAACTTTAGAAGCTGATATTAATAAACTAAAATTTAGTATATTAAAGTAATACGTTCTATACATTTTTAAATTTCTAATTACATTCTTACAGAAATATGATATCAAAATCCCCGCATACTAATACTGCCCTACCTAAACTTTAATGTATTCCAAAATTTTCGAATTTATCTGATTTCCTGAAAACGATTAATTGGTAAAATTTGCATTGCCCCTTTAAAACCAAGTTATATTGAACTGTAATGGTCTTAACACACAAAGAGCGCAATGAGAAAACAATGTTTAGTAAAAGTTTTCTGTCATATTTGATGGATTTAAACATACTAAAAAACAAAAATGTAAAATACAGCCGTATTTTAAACGAACCAAAATACTAGAGAAGGTTTTATTTGGTCTTTTAAATCAAAAAAATGTAATGAAGGTTAATTCTTTATTCGTGCTCAGTCTATTTTCCTAGAATCAAGGTCCTGTTTATAAAATCGTTTTTATTATTTATAAATGGCGTTTCAAGACCAACTCTTAAACTCTTTAAGAAAATCCACCCCCAATCATAAATAATTTATTACAGTTTTAGGTTTAATAAGACGATCCTATAATTAAAAAACTAATAAAATCGATTGGTCGATGGAAAAGTGATTGAAATAGACGAAAATTTACCCAGCAAGTAAAGAGATGATTAAAATAATTATAGGGTGGAGGTATATACACTAGTGGTCAAAAAAAACTGAAATTTTCAAAAATCCGATTTAGGTGGTTAATTGAGATGATGGAAGTTAAAAACATAAACATCATATAATAGTAATAAATTTCATACTTTTAAATCAAAACTTTATACAATTTTTTTACATTTTTTTCATAAAATTATAATTTTTTTTAGAAACCTTGACAAAAAAAACTGGAATTTTTATTTTATAAGTAAATAGAAATTTTCCCCTCCACATCAATATATAAACCACCTTATTATATCCCTTATTATGGGAAGACACCTATCTGACTCTGAAAAAGGTAAGATTTTGGGCTTAAGAGAAGCTGGATTATCGTGAAGAAAATAGGAGAAAATCTCAACAGACCGACTTCAACGATATCCTTATTCATCAAAATTATTTTGAAAGGAATAGTATTGAGAGGAAGCTAGGTTCTGGCCGGAGAAGGTTTTTAAATAAAGGTTCGATCACTAAAATCAAAAACTTGGTGATGTCAAATCCAAAAATCTCCTCAAAAGATATAGTTAAAAAATCCAGTAGATGTTTCACCAGGACAGTTAGAAGAAGCCTAAATGCAGTTGAATTTTTGGACGAGTGGCTGCAAAAAGCCCTTTTTGACAAAAAAAATAAGGTTCTTAGATTAAACTGGGCATACAAGTATATTAATTACAATGAAGAAGACTGGAATAAGGTAATTTGGAGCGATGAAAGTAGATTTAAGCTCTTTGGATCCTATGGAAGACAATATGTATGGAGAACAGTTAATTAAAGGCTAGAAAAAAGAAATTTACGACCTACTTTTAAGTTTGGAGGTGGAAGTATTATGGCGTGGGGGTGTTTTTACGGTAAAACCCTTGGGAAACTTGTTTTTATAGATGGGAAACTAAATTCCATAGACTATATAGATCTTATTAGTAAAAATCTGTATGATTCCATGTCAGATAAAAGTGTTTCAGGGTACATTTTCCAACAGGATAATGCACCATGTCATGTTTCTAAAAAAAGTATGGACTATTTTAGAGAAAATAAGGTTGAATTAATGAACTGGCCACCACAATCACCGGATTTATATCCGATAGAGAATGTATGGGCATTTATCAAAAAAGAAATAGTAAAATCTCCACCAAAAAATATGAAAGAACTAAAGAGGCTAATAGAAAAAATTTGGCAAGAAATCCCTCAAAATTTTTTAAAAAAACTAATAGATGGTATGCATAATAGATGTTTAGAAGTTATTAGGGCGAATGGCGGTCATATAAGATATTAACCAAAGAGTAAAATCGAATTCCAGTTTTTTTTGACCATTTTTTTTACTTTTATTTTTTTTTCATCAAAATAACATAAAAAACCTTTAAATACTATTGTAAAAAATATTTATTTGTATTTATATAAACTTAAACCATTTTAATTTGTCTTTGGTTTTTTGTATTTACATCAAAAAACAATATAAAAAAAATTCCAGTTTTTTTTGACCACTAGTGTATAGAATAAAAAGAGTGTGTTTTCCCAAAATTTTCAAGAAAAAAATAGACAATCTCTTGATAAAATCATCATAGATAATTTTAAAGAATATTCAATAATTATATAAGATGAATGGAAAGGCTATTGTAATATAAAATAATAATAAGTATGCTATTTTACATTAAAACATAAAACTGAGTTTTTTAGGTAAAGAAACAAAGGAAGTTCATACTCAAAATATTGAAAACCAATAAAAATGGCTTACAATATGCCTTAAATCACGAGGATGATATAAATGTAATCTTAAAGATCATATCAATGATTATTTTTTTCTAAAAAAAGAGAATCCTTTTTTGGAAATTATTAACTGGATGAAAGTTCTCGTAATAAAAAATGGTTATAAAATCTCGTCAGTTTATTTTTTACGTGATTTTAAGGGCTAAAATAAAAACTTTGCTGCTATTGAGCAACCCCCCTTTTAAAGCAGTTGGAATAAAATTGGATGACAGAAGAACTTCAATGGAAAATTATATAAAATTTTATACTAACTAAGTTTCGCAAAAAAACTTAAATTTATGAGAATTAATAAAAATAGATAATATATCTAGAGATAAATCTGTGTAAATATTTATAGGCAAAATCACATGTTTATCTCAAAAAATACTGTTGTCTGTTCTTTAAACTTTAATATCTTAATAGACCATATATTTATTCTATATTAAAACAATAAAATGATTATTATTTGAACTTCCAACTGTATTTTTACATTTTTAAACAAAAATTAAAGATTCTAAAATACTGCCATATATATATTTCCTGGGAAAACATTAGTAATTCTTTTTCTATTGAAATATATTAATTAGTTTAAACTCATTAATTCCTATATAATTAGATAAATAATTATACTATTTGATAAAATAATGTGTCAAAGTTTTATAAACATAAATTAAGATAAGAACTACTGCTACAGTGTCTTTACATAAATATAATGGCTAATATTAGGTTTTTATAAAGTATAAATAAATTTGAAATATTAATGCTCAATTGTAAAGTTTAAAAATAAATCCAGAGTATATGATATGATTTGCTATAAAATATATACTCATAATATTCTAAGGTATAATTAAAACATACCCCTACAATACAAATCATTGAATTTATTGTTTTACCAATAAATAATTTTATAATTCTCTAAAATTTAAACTCAACTTTCTGCTAAAAATTATTATAAAACTCATTTTTTAGATTCAAAACTCAACTTTGTAATAATTTTTAATAAATAGTTTAAAAATCATCATAAACTATGGTTTTCCCTCCATTTCCTATTTTATACATTAAAACATGATTGAGTAATTTAAAATTTCCATAAAAGCTTAAACTATTTTTGTAGTATTGTAAACTTTTATTTTGTATTTTTTTGGATCAATTTTATTGGTTGATAATTACAACTATTATTAGATAGATGAAAATGTTTATTCTATTATAAACTTGAAAAGTTATTGTTAAGAAATACTAAACAATAACGTTAGGTTTAAGTTTGGTTAGTAAACTGAAATAACAGCTACAAATATATATTTTGATATGAAAATGATCTAAAAGGTTACAGAAAAAGACTTACTTGTTAATTTTTTAAATATTATAATAAGAAAAGAATTTATTCAAAAAATACAATTACTTAATCAAGAAAGTTAATAAAAAAATTAAAAAATAAAAAATTTATATTCAATAAATAAATAAATACTTAAAAAAATACAATTACTTAATCAATAATATTTAACAATAAAATCTGTATAAATAGATTATATAATAACTAGAGTGTGTTTTATTAATTTAATATTTGAGTATAAAATGAAATATTAAAATATAATTGGATTTATCTTTATTGAAGAATAGATTTTATACTCTTTTTTTATATCTATAATTGAATTTAAAGGATTACAAAATTTAAAATATAAAATTCAAATAAATAGAATTTATTTAAGCATTTGTTTTAATAAATAATATAAATTTTTATTAAAATATATATCTCTAAGGTGTTTACCATAAATAATAAAAAAAGCTATTTTTTTTTAAATTAAACCATTTTAATTTTAATGACGTGTTAAAACTCCTAAAATGATTCGAAATTCAATTTAAAGAATAATTTTATTTAATTAAATTTAACAAATTATTTCCATACTTTGCTGATTATATTTTACCAATTAAGTAAGTTGAAGTTTCCATTTTAATTAGTGAAAAATCAGTAATAGAGAAAAACCAAATGAGTTCTTGAGAATAAAAAAAGTTCAACATCACTTTTAATGATTATCGACTGAGCTCAGGTGTTGCTCTTGCATCCCTTGATCTGAGTTTTTTAACAAGAAGAATGTCTTTTTCCATAACTGTAACTCTTTTGGCATGGTTGGCAGCTAAATTAGCATCCTCGAATAGACCAACAAGATATGACTCTAGGGATTCGTGCAATGCATTCAAAGCATGAGACTGGAAACGTGCATCGGATTTTAAGTCATTAGTTAAATTTCTACACATTCTTTGGAAAGGTAATTTTCTGATCAAAAGTTCTGTAGATTTTTGGTACCTTCGGATTTCTTTAAGAGCAACAATCCCTGGTCTGAATCTTGGTTTCTTTGCTCCAGTAGATTGAGATGGTACTGCAGACTTTCTTGCTGCTTTGGTTGCTAGTTGTTTACGTGGTGCTTTTCCTCCTGTAGATTTTCTTGCTGTTTGTTTTGTTCGAGCCATATGAGGGGTAAGTGTAAAGATTTTTTTATATTTGCAACAGGAGGTGAAACACAGTGATTCTAATTGGTGTTTTTTTTGGAATTTTCTTTTAGAAAGAACTTCAAAAAGTTTTTCAAAAAAAAAGTATTTTTAGTTTTTTAATTATCCAAAATTTTAATTTTCCATTATAAATCTTTACTTCCAGAAACGGAAGTTTTAAATTTATTCAAAGACCTACATTTTTAGTTATTATATTATTCAAATCATGTTTTAATCTGTTTTATAATAAATATTTTATATAAAACAATTGATAACTAATAATAATCTATGCAATAAATAAACTATTTAATTTTAACTTTACTTAGAATATTTAAATAAACTTATTCTCTTTTAGTCAACTTTACTTAGAATATTCAAATAAACTATTTAGTGTCTTATTAATATTTTATATTTAAACAAAAAATTAAAAAATAGATAAATTTTATTTTTGTAAGAAACTACTGGTAATTGTTTAATTAATATAAAAATATGTATTATTCTGTTAAAAAATAAACTTTATATAAAGAATCGATTGATACTTTGAAACTACTAAATAATAAAAAAATATAAATCAAAGTACTTGAAAATACATAAGTTATAACTTTAGGAAAATCTTATAAATTAGACTAAAAGTAATAAACAAATAACTGAGAATATCTAATAAGAATTCTTATTATTTAACTCAAGAAAAACTACTTTTAGAGATTTTTAATAGAAATAAAAATTACTCATAATAGAGAGTGTTTGACTAAAATATCAAATTTAGTTTAATTAAATAAAATAGTAAATTATTATTTTCTAGAATTCCAATCTACGTTTTTTTTAAATACTACCTTTTTTATTATCATTAAAAAAAGATATATTAATATATAATTAATGTTGTGACTAAAAGCCCCTTTTTTTGGTATTTTTGTTAAAGAGGTGTTTATATCAAATCTAGTTATATAAGATAATAAAACACTTTTATTCTTTCGAATTATTTGATTATATTGTTTAAAAACTGAGTACTAAATAAGAATGTCACAGAAGTAGTCATTTATCAAAACCTAAACCTTTTATTTTGGTATATGATAAATAAAATATTGGCATATTAAACATGCATACATTAATCTAATTATCAGAGAGGTTAAATATTAAGAACTAAAAAATAGTAACTTAACAAGTGGGAAATTTGGCTATATAAATAAATTTAATATTTTTTAAAGAAAGTAATTAAACTTAAATAGTCAACTTATTAAAAATTGTGTAATACTAACTTATTATTAATACTTTATATTTGTATATAGAGAGAAATCTGGAATGTTGACATAATTATTGATTTTAAAAGGAAAATCGTATTATAATGTTCGTTAAAATATGAAAAAATAAACTGTCAAGTAATTTATATATAATAATTACATATTGATTAAAAAGATTCTCGTTAAATTAGAAAAATTCATTTATAGCTCAAATGGGACTAAAATACATATAAAAGAATCCAATAATATTTATTTTAAATACAACATAAATTTTAATATATGCAATTTAAGTAAGAAAAACTTATAAATACAAAAAATATTTTTGAAGTTTAGAGTAGTTTATATTGAGGCTTGATGCAGTTTTATGTATAAGCAAATAGAGAACTACGGTTATAAATTTCAAAATGATGTTGTACATCATTACAAAGTACCATTTTTTTGTTTTTTTTTTACTTCTGAAAGCAATTTTTACCAATCTGTTTTTGTACAAGATAACGATCCTAAGCATATTATTAAATTAAAGAAGAATTTCTAACAGTCAATAGCATTTAAATTGAGAGTTAGCTTTTTTAATTTTTTATTTTAATTGAATCGAAAGTAAAAAGTGAATCTATCGAATATAGAAAGATTGCTATACACTTAGAATAGAATAGTTTCTTTTAGTGAGCTTTCTAAAAACCTAATTTATTTATAAAAAACAAATCTTCTTACCTAACAGACCAAATTAGATTCTATAAATAAATAATCTGAATATTCTTAATTTTTTACTTAAAAAATTAAAAACTAATTAATTTAATATAATGAATATAATAATAGGTTTAATATAACATTAAAAAAACGATAAATAATTCTTTAGTTACTTTTTAATGTGCTTATTAAATTATACAATTAATCGTATTCACGTTGTCTAATATACTTTTTAAGTCTATATAAATATTTCAACTGAGCGTCTATGGTGTTTGTAACACAATTTTGTGTCTCTAATAAAATATTTGCTTTTAATAGCTATCTAGATTTTTATATATAAATCAATATCAACTTTTAAAGTGTTAATAAACCTAAAAGATACAAAAATAATTCAAAAAAGGAAAATTTAATATTCAATTCACATAATAAAGGAAAAGCTTTCATTAAAACTTAAAGGATTTATAAAATATAGGTGCATCCTCTGCTTGTTCTCGGCCTTAACTTCTAAGTTTATTTTTTGCATCTATACAATTTAAAATAAAACTTCCATTTAAAAAAAAATATATGTTCTCCATTTTTAGTATTATCTTATACTGTTGTAAATAAATCGCTATTTTCATACAGAAGAAGATTTTAGCAGAATAGCAATTTATTTAAGATTTTCTATAACATTAGTGTTTAGGTCGATGGCTCTCAGTGAAATATGACCTAAAAGGATTTTTTACAAAGAGATAGTGATTCCTTTCTAGTAGCAAATTTTTCATATTAAGTTAACATTTAGTGTAAACTTGTCTAAGTATATTAACTCGATATAATAAAAAAGTAAATT
>CAJFCJ010000200.1:36749-53740 GCA_904063045.1 Dimorphilus gyrociliatus
AACGATTCAAATAAATCTAACTTTGGATGGAAGTTCTATGATGTATACTTATATTTATTGATGTGCAAATAAAATTTTAACGCAGCAATGTTTTGAGCTATGATTGTTTGATTTCGAAGTTTTACTATTAAATTTTTGTCTAAAATGGTAAATTTGTTAGGTTTTTACCGAAAATTATAATACAATCGAAGAAGATTAGAACCTAAGACAGAGATTGCAAATTCTTTAAATCAAAAGAAGAATTAAAGAATAAATACTACACTAATAAAAGCACATACTTATTGGATAGAGCTAGGTCCCATTTTATACTTCTATATTCGTATCTTACCAGTCTTAAATACTATTAGAACTGTATCAGAAGGTTTTGGTTTTTTAAGATACATGTTTCCTTTGTCTATTGGAGAAAATTAGTCTTTTTCTGAGCAAAAGGGTGTTTTACTTTACTATTAAGGTCCAAAAAGGAATTTTTGCTTAAGGTATAATTCTCATAGTTTTACAATATAAAAAGTATATTTTTTAGAAGGTTAAAATAAATATAAACGATTTTACGGTGGATTATAGAACCTTATAACTCAAAAAATAAAAAGAATTTTATATGGAGAAAAGGTAGATTAGTTTTTTAAAATGCTTTATGTATTACTAATGATTGTTTTCTACTTTATGATTTATTCATAAATACAGTTAAGGTGAATACAAATAATTATGATCTCATTCATGTTATCATGCTAAATAACTCTCAAATATGTACTTCTCATTTTTTTATTGTGGACATATCGTCGTTATTAAATCTTTTGTTATATCTTAAGTTTCTTTAGTGAAATTAATTGTTTAAGAAGTTCGCCTGATATATTACATCCTTATGATTTTAATTCTTGAATACTCGACATTTAATGTGATTCTTTGAAACCGTAGGTATTTAAGTACTCTTTTTGGCATTTAAATTAATTTTTCCAGTTTTTTTAGCGAACCTAACAGATTAAGAAGTCCACTAAGTAAATTATATCAAGTTCACCATTTCAGATATTTCTTTAAAGTCTACAGTATGAAAGTTTGGGGTCTTTTCAAATATGAAATCTTTATAAGTTAAAGCGAGCTTAATCGTTCAATAAGTTCGGTCTACAGATTATAAGACCCTTTTGTAGCTCTTGAAGAGCTAAAATTTCAGACATCCCTTAAAAGATCAGTATTATTTATCATTTATCATTTTCAAAACAATTTAATTTCCTTATTTTTAAGCATTCTAGCTATTTAAGACGTACCTTTGATAACTTACAGTTTTATAAATTTAATTACTGAAGATTTTTCATTTGTAATGTTATTCTGAAGTCCTTACAACTTAAAAAGCTTTTATTTGGTAAATTCGGATTTTATTAACTTTTCTAAAGTCTTTAAATTTAGAATAATGTTATGCACCCTATAAAGATTATAAATATAAAACTATATAAATATCTTTTTAATATTGAGTCTAATTCGATACCAAAACTTCTAAATTAAGCTATTAAGTTGATTAAAAGTAGAAAAACGGTAATAATAGATGTTAAATTAGATGTATTTAAGTAGTATAGAATTGAATTGCAGATGTTATATTGGTCTATTTTTATTTTCAAGTAATTTCACTAACCAGGCTATTGGATTCGATAATAAATATACAGCATTCTTGTATAAAATAAAACATCGATATATTGATGTTTCGGTGAGATGTTATTTATTCTAAAAGTGTATTTTTACAAGTAATAATCTTAATTTGTGATTTGTACCTTCCTAAAAACATAATAGACTAATCATCAGAAATTTTTTTAAACCTGGCTATCCTTTTTAAGTTTAGAGTTTATATTCAGCTAGCATATTTTATGGTTAAAAAGGAGTTTTAGATAGCCAAGCAGAATCTGAAAGGCCAGATTTAATAGCTCGAATACTTAAATTAAGATTATACGAGTTTATAAAAGATATAATAAAAAATAAAATATTTGGTAAGATATAGGCTGTTATATACACCATTGCCCAAAAAAAATAGTTCCTCCTTATGTTCACATTTTAATTATTTTTAATAAAAAATGAATTAGAAGCAACCGAGTAAATAAATGAGGTAGTATTTGCAGAAATATCATATAATAATAATGTTTTAGATTCTAGAGTGCTCAAGAATATGATATATAATTTAAACATGCATGGAAAATGATGTTTCCATCAAGGTATATCCTAATCAACATTGTGAGTATCCTAAAGATGAAGACAGTTGTTATCCCACTCATATGCGAAGGAAGGGGCTGAATATAAATATAATAAATACATAATAGACAATAGACATGTTGTTCCATATAACAAATACTTATTATTCAAATACAATTGTCATATTAGTCTGCTCTAGTATAAAATCAGTAAATAAAGGAAATCTTCGAATATGTATATAAAGGTTATGACTGTGCAAATATTAAATTATTTAATGGTAATGAGATTGAGCAGTATTTCAGTACCAGATATATGAGTGCTCCAGAGGCCAAGTGTAGACTTCTGGAGAGCAAAAAGCATGATGAATTCCATACTATCATTAGATTGCCTGTTCATATTCCAAAGCAACAAAATGTTATATTTAATAAGGAATAACAGAATAAAGTTTAATTTAAATTTATGGTACGTCTCTTAGTCAAAAAGGGGAAATAAATGTCTTTAAACTGAAAATCCTTTGTATTATACACTTGATTTAGTCTTTGGAAGAAAATACGAAGGAATTTAACAAATAATGCTCCTGAAGTGTGGACAGTTACACCCAAATATAGAGAAATATTCTGTTTTAAAGAAATAACACCTGAAATGAAAATAGAAGCAGATAAAAATGTAAAAGAAATCCAGGAATTAATAAAAAATACTCTAGAAAGTAAAACTGAGTTTTCAATAAATTAATAAAAATAAATTGAATATTGTTGTATACCAAAGCACGTTAATGTAAAACAATATACTTTTCTTGTAAATATATAATATTTATATATGTTTTTGAGACAGTATATAGAAAATCTCAAGTTTTATGACCAAAATAAAAAAAAACAATAAGAGAAATATTGAGCTGTTAGCTTTCAATATAAGACTCCTAAAAGGTGACTAGAAGATGCAAACAGGCTTGGAAAGGGTGAAAAAACGCTAAAAGCTCAAAAAATATCCTGAAAAAGATTAATAGAATTATAAAACTAGAAGAGAAAAGTAGTAGTTTAGAAATTTTCAGGAAAAGCATAGCTGAGCAAAATTCCAAAAGTCGTTAAGCCAAAGAAGAAAGATTCTCTCAAAAATGCGAAGTTCTAAATTAAAAAATACATTAAAAAGTATAATAGTAGCAGATTAGAAAGAATCTAGAAGTTATATTTAAAAAATTAAGCAGCATAAACATCTCGTAATATTAGAAACAATAGAAAGTATTTTTGATTTTTTTTGGAAAATAAAATACTAAATATTTTATTACGTGCAACATTATTATAAAAAATAACCATTAGAAGATATAAACTAAGATTATACCCCATGAAATTGCAATTTCAAGGCAATGCACAAAAAAGTAACGGATAAGAAAAATCAAGCGAATAAAAGAAAACAGAAGTTTAGAAAACTGTGAGATTTTAAAACCATATTTTGAGCGAGCTAAGGAAGAGTTGTGTTTACTAGAGTACAACAAACATATTTCGGTGCTACATAAACGATGTTAATAATCTTTTAGAAAATTTAATAAATTCTTTAAGATAAAAAGCTGTTTTTTTGTTATATCTAGCACATCAATAAGACCACTACCTAAGTAAAGATTAACGGTTGATAATAATGACCTTGGCATTTCCACTTAAGAACATAATAGAAATAAATATGCGCTAAAGGATTATAATACTATTAAAAAATATAAAAGTTTTGTTTCTTATTTTAGAACATAATTTTCGTAAATAAAAAATATAGCAACTCTTCTATAGTAATAATGGCGCTAAATTCAGAAAAATAATATTGAAAATATCTAAATTGGTTTAATTTAGCTTATATACATGGCATTCCGTATTACATATTCATAGGATAAAAGCGATATTATACGATTAAGTCTTCATCCTTCCTCTTTTGTACTCAATCACTCTGCCTGGTATAAATGAATTGGTATAATTATATATTATTATGATTATACTGTTTTTAAAAAAAACAGTAATTAAAGCTTTTTTTACTTAATTAAATCCAAAATCATCGTAAAATAGTTAGAATACAGCAATATATATTTCTGATAAAACAAAGCTAGGTTTATAAAACTATTAAAAACATATTATAGAGTATTCTCTCATTGATAAGCTTATATTGATTTAACTATGTCCCCTGTTTGCACGAAGATCTGCCTTTGAACCACTTGATTCATTTCAATTCTGTTTAGTTTTTTCTCCTTAAATGAAGCAGTAAAAACTTTCATTCAATTTTTATAATTTATTTTTTTAATAAAAAAATTATTTTTTAGTATCCTTTTATTCTAATTTTATGATATAATAATATGTAAATATAGTTTTAAATAATTTTTATTTATAATGTTATCTTTATAAAACATAGGGGTTAATTTATATTTAAATATGTCACATTAGTTTAATAATTTAATGAATGGTAATAATTAATTATAAAAATATTTTAGTACAATCTATTTAATTATAAATATGTATTTTAAGTATCCGGGCTTTACTCTACTATTAGTGACATCTTCTCTGTCAAAAAATTCTTCTGTTGCTTTTATTAATGAGACCGGGTATTCTGCTTCCAGCTCCACTATTAAACTTTCCACAAGTATTCTCATAACTGTAATTATTTCAATTTTCCTTGGTATAATCGGGACATCAGCAAAAAAACTAGGAAAGAACATATCAACAAGTTGTCTATTCCCATCATATTGTAAGATTTGTATTTATCTACTTCACTATATAAACTAAAAATTGCTGCTAAGAACTTTCTTCTCTCACCGTAGAGAGAACCTCTTAAGTATTTTGAAAGTTCCTTAAGATCGCCTTGTTTATTATTCATGAAGGCGTGGAATAAAGATTCTGTTACTTGTCTGGTCAATATACCACCCTTAATCTCTCTGAAGTAGTATTTTAATGCAGAACATAAATCGAACATGTCATATTTATTAAAGTCTATCTCTTCTTTTGGATTATCCTCTATTCTCCTTGCAAGCGCCTCATATACATTTTTCTCGCCTTCTACTCTGAACATGTTAATTACCTTACAATTTTTTTTTATGTAATTAATGAGCTCGTAAATTTGTGGTGATGCATAAAAGTCATCACCTTGCAAGCTCTGTCCATGCATAAACTTATCATATGCAATTTTAGTTTTTTTCTTTAGGGGGAATTTTAAATTGTTATTTAAATAATTTCTTAACATATGTTGTGAATATTTGAAAATTTTTTTTCTTCATACTTGTTAAGCTTACTAGAGCTTTCAAGATTTGCCTCATCTAATTTTTCTGTAAGCACAACATCCGTATAGAAGCGATATTGTATTTTCAACTCATATGAGTCGGACAGTATCTTCTGGTCGGCTTTATAGCCCATGTCCTTGTCGTTAGAATACCACTTTTTACCATATAGTGATGGTTCAGTGTCATACTTACTAATGTAACTAATTATTTTTTTATCATGTATATCAGATACAAGAAATTTCCTGTATTTAGCTTTTTCTAGATTTTCCTCTGTAACGTTATCCTCTTCTATGATCTTATATAAAGTGTATTTATTAATATCAAACTTTTTGTTAGAACCTTTAATATCATTTGTTTTTGAATCATTATTAATGAATTGTATTGGAAAAGATTTACCACCAACTTTTTGTGTAGTATCTATAAAATCCTTTGAGAGATTTTCAATTGATTCATTCAGAAGATCAGCTTCTCCAGCAGTAGAGAAGTTATTTAATCTAGAGTTGTGTTCTTTTTGTTTACAATGCTCTTTAACTTCTAAAGAGATCTCTTCACCATTACTTATAAATGAGCTTGAAACAGAGCAACTATCATTTTGTGCTTTAGATACTTGTCCTTTCAAACCATCAGTCATCTCATTGTCTTAGTACAGTGATTATCATTGTCAGTGGAGCCACTGACAAATGATGCACTGCTACTCTCAGCAGAAAGTTTTTCGTAGAAGTTTATTAATTCTTTTATTTTGAAAGTCATTAAGGGATCAATTTTGAAAATCTTTTTATGATAAAACCTGAAACAAAATTTTTCAAATTTTTAATTAATTTTAAAAATTAAACAAAAATGTAATTCAAAAAAGTCATCTTTTTCACTTATTTAGAATTTTGATATTAAAGATCAAAAATCAAAAAATATAGAAAATTGAGTTTTTTGAATTATTTTGAAACTTCTTTTTTTACTATTTTAGAATTTAATATAAAAATAAAAAAAGTGTTTTATATAATTTTTATAATATATTTTTATTATTTTAAAAGTTCAACTGTTTCACTAATTTAGAACTTGATATTAAAGATCAAAAATCAAAAAAAATTTCAAAATTCAAAATTCAAATTTTTTACTAATTTAGAAATTGATATTAAAAATAAGAAAAAATCATTTGTATTTCAAAAATTGATAAATAAGCCTTTTTTATAACTTTGTTTATTTGAAAATATTTTCTGTAAAAAAAAACAATAAAATAAAGTTTTTAAAACCTATCTTATTAAGTAAAGATAAGTCTCTTTTATTTATCACAAAAGGTGTTTATTTATAAAATAAAATGTAAAGCTTTGAAAAAGTTCTATAAATGGATGGTTTATAAATATTTCAGATACTTGTGTATTATATCTTTCAATACTAAATTCTGAAAAAATAATAATTAAAAAACATTTTTATTATTATCCTAACAATATTTAACCCTATCCTATTATCGTACCATATTCATATATATATTTTTTGCTAAATCCTGACGATTACACTTGGTGAATTAATTTTGAGTTATAATCTTTTTCACCTTCTGTCATATATACCAATAATATAATTTATATTCCTTATATAAACACCTATTTTCTTGATTTAAAGGTTTTGTATGCTCAAATTCTTACCATCTAGTGATGTTTTACATCTTTCTTTGTTAACTACTTATTATTTTCTTTAATTTGTAAAATAGCTTATTTCAAGAAGCAATAAGTCTATTTTTCATACTTTGTTAATTATTTATAAGTTTGAGATTCGTGTTTGTATACCGTTGCTGCCTAAAGTCATGTTATATTTATGAAACATAGGTGGTTAATTAAAAGCTAACATATAGCATAAAATGGATGAAAAGGGAATTGGGTACGGCTATATTTGTTTCTTAGAAAAATAAAGCTGTTTCTAGATTTAAAACGTTTTTTTATTAATTTTTATTAGAGCAAAGTTTTAAAAAAAGGATTTTCCATTTTTAGAAATAAATAATCATTGATATTCAATTTTACATTTGGTTTTATATTACTAAATCTTGTTTTCAAATAAGTTTTGAGCCATTTACAGTAGTTTTCATATTCTGAATGTATTTTTCTCTGTTTTTAAGGGGATAAACACATCTTTGTGTTTAGAAGTAAAATAACCATATTCAAGTAATTTTAATCCATTATAGCCTTTCTAATCGTTAGTTATAATAACTGAGTACTCTTCTAAATTTTTTGTGATTGTTTTAGATAGTGTTTCTTAATCTCTTTTTGCGACAAGCTCAAAGAAAAACTTTTACGTAGCTCTAAAGAAACCACTTACTACCCATATATACTCTATTAGTCCTCCTTTGTTGCCTTTTCTTTTACTAATGACACTATCATCAATTTCAACGATTCTACCAAATCCTCCTAACTTTTCTGAAAAGTCATCATAGCGTCAGCGAATAATTTTAAAAATACTACTTTATGATATTTTGATAATGTTATACACATCATAGATCTGAATTGGTGGTGTTTTAATACTCCATTGATGTATTATAAAAATATGCTTTTTTTAAAATAAGACATCTTACGTATAGATACTTCCATATTATTGCATGTTTTTGTTTTAAATAGCCAGATGTGACTATCCATATTATAATGTGGTACCAAAACCATCAACATTTAAATATAGACTTTTTTTTCAATAAACCTAAATCCATCATCCAAGACAAAAAACTGCTTGGATCAAATAAAATATTTAATAACTACAATCTGAAAATACCATTGGGCCATATTTTAAACAAATATAACTATGCCCTAAAAGTCCTTTTATCTAATTTTACTTTTAACTAGAGATATAACTGTTTTATAGAGTTTATAGTTTACGCCATATTGCTCAAATATATCTATATTGGAGTTATTATGGACCATTCAAGGATTAATTTTTTTTTGAGTGGTGCTTTTATTTTAATAAAAACAGGGCCATCACGAATCGAAATCTCACTCTCACGACATTTATTTGGTTTTAACATCCGAATTAAGCCATTTATGTTATAATATTCTACTAAATTTCTATCAGTTTTATATTTTTTACAGAATGATTTTTTTTCAAAATATTCAATTTAATCAATCAAGAAAAAACAATACTAAAATCAGTCACTTTTTCTTGCAATAACAACCTCGTTATTAATATTAAAGGGTAATATAATCCGATTTTAAAGGACCTGAAAGCAACTTTTATCGAAAGTTGATAGAATAAATGCTAAAATAGATATATTACTTACTCAAAGATATCATGTCTATTTGATTAACTTTATATCAATATTAAAGCCTTTTTATTCTCAAAAGCTTTATATTATTCCTTGATATTTATTCTTTTTTAATATTAAACTAGCAGAACAGGTATTGTCACAACGAATTTACTATTTTTAGTAAATATAAAATTAAGAAAAAAAAGTTTATTAATATAATATTATTGCTTTAAAATTCACTTTTAAACACTTTTTCGTACAAATAGATCAGTTTTATTTTGAATCATAAAAAGCCCCAATTATGACGACAAATTATAGATATAGTCAAACACAACTGAATTATAATATTATTAACAAATTAGAAACTAATAATGCGATAACGTTGAAGATGCTTTTAATATCATAATTCATGATAAAATAAATCCAAAACCATATATACAGTAGGGGAAAAAAAAATGAAAAAAAATAATTGAATGAAAAGTCATATTTTACGATGTAATTAAAGCAATATTTATATTATGTTTTCATTTATATATGGATAAGCTATTCAAATAAATTTTTCTCCTTGGTTCTAGTATTGTTTTTTAATCAAAACATCATAAAAATATCAACGAATTGCTCCTGATGGGGAAAAAAAAATGAAAAATTTTAAATTAATAAGAAATATGGTGTCCTTTATTTCTAATACATTCTATTATTCTTTTATTCATTGAAAGACATAGATTTTTGCACAAATCACTGCTTATATTATTCCAAAGCTCATAATTTTTGACTTTAATTCATCGCCAGTAGAGAAGGATAAACCTCTTAATTTGTACTTGAGAATAGACCAAAGGTTTCAATAGGATTCAAATCAGGAGACTGAGAGGGCCAATCTAACACATCAATATCGTTTGTCTTAAAATACTCCTTTGTCAGTCGACTTGTGTGTTTTGGATCATTATCCTGTTGAAATTTTAACCTGTTTACACCTATTTTTCTTTTATAAAGGTAAATTAGTAGCTAGTATATGTACGTACTGTACTGCATCCATTATTCCATCAACAAAATGTAACTTCCTACACCTTCATAGCTAAATGATCCCCAAACCATCAATTTCTTAAATCCAAATTTTTTAGTAAAGTTTAGAGGTGTCTTATCAGAGCTTTCTTTCCATACTTTGAACCGACCAGAGTCATTATAGTAAGAAAATGATGTTTCATCGCTAAAAAAAACATCATTCCAGTAATTTTGACCAAGAAACAACCACTTTTTGTTACCTCCAATCTTCTCTTTATATGAATGGGTTTGAGAAAAGGTTTTTACTGGGATAACAGCTTTAAACCCATTTTTATTTAAAAAGTTTCTTATTGTTCTGGGATTCACAGCCAAACCTGTATTATTTTCTATATTTCTAGCTATTTTAGGACTAGAAATCAAACTATCATTTTTGATCAAAGACTTAATCATTGATAAATGCTTTGATTTAAGAACTTTGGGCCTGCCAGAACCAAGTTTTCTATCAGTATTATTATGCTGTTGAAATTTAGTGACTATTCTACTGATAGTCGATACACTAACACCTGTTTTTATCGAAATTTCTTTATAAGTAAACCCCTCGTTTCTTAGTGTAAGAACCTGACCCTTGACTACAGAAGAATAGTGATTTTTCATAAGGGTCATATATACGAAGTTTTTTCATATGATTATGGAGGGAAATTTGACTTTTTTAAATTTTTCATTTTTTTTTCCCCATCAGGAGCAATTCGTTGATATTTTTATGATGTTTTGATTAAAAAACAATACTAGAACCAAGGAGAAAAATTTATTTGAATAGCTTATCCATATATAAATGAAAACATAATATAAATATTGCTTTAATTACATCGTAAAATATGACTTTTCATTCAATTATTTTTTTTTCATTTTTTTTTCCCCTACTGTAAATTATATCAAAGCTTCATTTCTAAGAAATAAAAATCTCTTAAAACCTATGTTTAAAATCTTTTTCCATTGCACTATCGGAGAGCTAATACCTGAGTTTGTAATAGGCATAGTAAACGAAATCAATAAAGTATTAGATAACAAGAATATATTTCTAAGGAGCGAAAAAAAATTAATCTATTTTATAAAAGAGGCTGAAAATCTATTTCTTGTATCTTTTAAAAAAGAACTACAAATACAAAATTATATAAAAAATGTCTTCAATTCCGATATAAAACTAAACATTTCAACATTAAACTATTTATTGAAAATTTCTAATAAAAAGCCAGCTTTTGAGATAGTAAAAGACATTAATAAAACTGATTTGGACCATCTAATAAGTATTGTTAAACAACACCAATTATGTATCTATAAAATATTGTCTAAAATAAGGGAAGATGGTTTTATAACTAGTAAATGGAATTGTATTATTTCTTATGAAAAGAGTATAGGTAATAACGGACGATACAAGAAAGACTTTGTTTATGATTGGGAATTATTTAAACAGGAATTCGCGTTTTTAAAAGTAGAACAAATGGCAGAATTATTTCCCTTCTTTAATTTAAATTACCAAAACCTTATCACTAATCTTTATGAAGTTTTAAATATTATGCTACAAAATACTTCAAATGTGATTGGAGACGCTATAATGATTAATTATATAAACTGTGATGGTGAAAAATTAGGTAATGGAATTAATATTAACCAATTTAATTGGTCATACATACGACAAAAGCTTACCAAAAAAAGACAGTTTCTCATTAAAAACGCTGATAAAATAATAAAAGAACTTACATATGAACATAAAAGGTCGATAATAAGCGATTCATCGCAAGTACTCATAACAGAAAGTGCTTCTATAATATCATATAGAATTGTTGAACAAGGTTTAATAAACCTCAAAAATAGTATTTCTAATTATACGAAAAAACAAATGAAGAATTTAATAAATGAATCGTTTATAAGTGATGTTCTTAATGTATACAATGAAAATATTATCAAAAACAACCTTAAAGATACAAAATTCCTACATGATAAGCTAGTATTCTTAAAATATCCCCATTTACTTACAGATGAAATTTTTAATTTAATCGAAGATAAAACATCTTTATTACCAATAATGAGCGAAAAGCAGTTAAAATTATATAAACAAGACATAGATCTTAACAGAATAGAATTTTATTTTTATGAAATTATCTCAAAATTAGCGGTTATAAACAAGCCTCTGGAAATAAACAAACCTACTTTAGTAGATTTGTATGACAGCTTACAACAATCTAATAATAATCAAACATGCAAACAACCCAAATACTTGTCTAAAAGTAAAGTTAAAAGCTACTATAACGAAAATGTATTTGAACAAGTCAAATACGATTATTTTTACAAAAGAAGCGAATATTTTTCAAGTTTTAATTTCAAACCGGATACTAAAATCTTTACAAATTATGTTAATTGTAATCTATGGCTTAAATTTAAAGACATATCAATTGATCTTATTTTTAACGTATTAAATGATATACAAATAGAGAGGTCGTTATTATATCAAGATACTCTAATAGATATACATTCATATAAAAATAATTTTACTGAAACCTCTATAAAAAATAATGGTGGGTGGGAAGTTCATTACCCCTTCGATCAAAAAATGATTTTTTTGTGATCTAGAGGAAATTTAGGAGAAGGGTTTGAACTTTTTTTTAAATTTTTTTTTCTAATCTTTTTAAAATAAAGGTTTTATTTATTAAATATATATTTTTCCCTTAATGAACTATAGAGAATTAGTATTAGCAACATCCGATGAACACAGAACAATTGACTTCCTTGTTAATAAAAATTTAATAAAACGAACTAGAAGATGTCCAACTTGTATAAACAAGGAGATGATTATTATTAAACACTTAGACACTTCAGATATAAGTGTTATACTTGTAAAAATCATAATTCCATTTTTGAAAGTACAGTAATGAAAAGAACAAAGATAAAATTACACATTTTTTTGGACTATGTTTATTTTTTTTGTAATATGTATATGAATAGGTTCGAGATAATAAAAGAACTAAAAGATTTAACTGTTAAAACTATCACAAAGTGGAATAAAATCTTAAACTTTACTATATACACAATAATGAGTAATGAAATGAATGAAAAAATTGGAGGTCCAGGACATATAGTCGAAATAGATGAAAGCTTATTTTCTAAAAGAAAATATAACATTGGAAGAATATATAAAAAAAAATGGATAATAGGTGGAATTGATATTTATACCAAAAAAACATTTTTCATAGAAGTAGATAATAGAAGAAAAAATACTATAAATGAAATTGTTGAAAGATATGTTGAAAAAAACTCAATTATTTATACAGATGGCTGGCCTGGATATGAGAAATTATCATCTATGGGCTATATTCATGATAAAGTGAACCACAATGAGAACTTTATAGATCCACATACCGGAGCCAATACTCAAGCAATTGAAAATCAATGGTCTCTCCTAAAGCAATATATAAGAAGAAACTGCCCTTCATCGAGTCAATATATGGATATATATTTGCTAAGTATTTATTTTTAAGAAAGTATGGAAATGAAGCTTTTTTAGTATTATTAAAGAGAATTTTTAATTATTTTTGTTTTTAGTGTTATTTTTGTTTAACACAAAAAAAAATTTTTTTTTGAATAACTTTTATGCCCTTCCCTCCTACTTCTCGTATTTCCAAAAAAATCATTTTTTGATCGAAGGGGTAATGAACTTCCCACCCACCAAATAATGATTTAATATTTTTAGTAAATTAAAAAAAGAGTTAAATGAATATTTAAGAATTACTAACAAGCAACATATCTTGTTAAACGTTGTTGATACTATTTTAAATGAATCTAGTAGAGACTCTTACTTTAATAAACATATGTCTATACCTAAAGAAATAGATAAATCACTATTAATGGAACAACTAGTCGAATTTCACCAATTAAGATTTTCTAACAAAAAAGATTCAATTCCTTTAAAAACATTTGTTTTTAAAGCTGTTTATAATCATTATTTATATGATAACATTGCATTAGAAGATATTCAATCGCTTTTATCTACTGAGATGAAGTGTATTTTAAAGAATTCTATTTTACGGGATTTTTTGATACGAGAATTTAAAAATAAAAAGACCGAGGGAATGAAAAAGACTTTGAAGCAACTAAAAAACATTATAAAAGAATATAATTTTAATAATATCAATTTATTTACAATAATAAAACAAAGATTCGAGTTTGAATGTGACGAAGAAGTATTTTATTTACTAATTTTATCAAGAAAATTTGTAATCAATGAGTATAGATGTTTAAATTATAAATTCAAAAACCTTAATTTTTATAAAGAAAAGTACAAAACAGAAATTGAAAAACTAGCACCAAAAATAGAACAAGATTATATTTTTATAAGTAATTCAAATACAAATCAGTTTATAATTAATTCTTTCTTATATACAATTAATTATAGAGATATTAAAAAAAAAACTGAGATTCTTTGCCAAAACTTAAAAAATTTACTTTGTGAGTTTTATATAAAATTTAAGAACAATTCTTTAGAATTCAATACAAATAAATAAGATAATTTTATAAATATAGAAACATCAGCCTTATTTTCCATGTTAAATGGTATTTACGAAAGACCATTTTTTATTTTTTTAAAAATATTTCTGGACGCTTTTAAGAGAATAGAAAATATAGAACACTGTATTTTAATTGATGAAGTGTTATCTTTACAGTATAAAAAGAACTTTGTTGTTGATTTACTTAATAAGAATAGTTATATAAATTATTTCATGATTTTCCCTGAGGATTTTCCTGTTTTTAGGTTCCTATTTCCTAATTTTAGTGAAGCTTTATTTAACTTTAAAGAAAAATTAAATATAAAGGAATCCTCTTTAGATATTAATAAAAGTTTGTATGTAAAATTTGACCAAAATTTGTACTCAAAAATTATTTATAATGAAATAGAACATCCAATAAATGAGATAAAAAAAGTAATTGAAAGGAGTGACAATATTTTGAAAGTTAAAATCAGTTACCAGCTACCAAAACAAGAAGTAATTGAATGTCATCTAACTATACCTTTAGATCCTTTATCTAAAGCCTATTTTAAAGAAGAAGACCAATTAATAACAAAATATAATACTTATTTAACAAAAACTAATAAATATTCATCTGTCATTCTTGAGTTAAAAAATAAGTATAATGAAATTACTAAAGGTTTAAGTGAATGTTTAATATGTTATTCTAAGTTTATGAGAGTTAATGAATCTCTATCAGATGTTGGATGTGATAGGTGTAACAATAGTTATCATAGCAGTTGTATTAAGAAGTGGTTTGAGGTATATAAGAACACTTGTCCACTCTGTCGAAAAGAGATAAAGAAATAACTTTCTCTTTTAGTTAATTAAAAATTCCTTATTTAATTCTTTGATAATCACTATTTGGTAAAATTTTATTTACTTAATCTATTTATTTTTTTAAGGCATTTAAAGTACCCACACAGAATAAAAAATAGTAGAAAAATGAAACAATTGAATTAAAACAATGTATAAAACAAAACTTAAAGACAGTTATCTATAATCTACTATCATAATCTAAAAATGAGTTTGGTACATATACCAGGGGAAAGTCGTTTTCTAACAAAAAACAGCATAGAATATAAATCATTTGAGGAGGCAACAGAAGTGTTTGGATTACTATTTAACAATAGTAAGTTGTGTAGGTATATGGAAGAGGCAAGTATAACATTAAATTCTGAGTAAGTAAGACAAATTTTCACTTATATCTGTATATTCAATAGAACCTGTAATACCAAAAAACTATTTTATGGGTTCATAGAAGACATGACTACGTATTTCCAAGGCGATAGCAAAAATTTGACAATTGTTGAAGTTTAAAACATATTTAAATTACATAGTTTGGACTGCAATACATTTAATATAACGCCACCAAAAATAAGAAATTAGAAAACTACACATCAAATTATAACTTATGTAATGAGAAAAGAAGAACATTTTTCATAAAATCATCAAGAATCATGAAACAGGTGATGATAAGCATTCTGTGTTCCTCGAGGAACCAAGTGGCTCAAAAAAGCCCACAGTACACGAAACACTAATCAAAAACTTAGAAGCAACGATTAATCAGTGATAATATCTGCAACAACAGGAATCGCAGCAGATATATTTGAAAATGGCAGAAAACATCATTCCACATTCAAACTGCCTATACTATTATATGAAAACAGTATATCATCAAAGGATATTAGTTCAAAGCATGCAAGTAATATAAAAATTGCAGCACTTATTATCATAGATGAGGTGAGCGTGATTTCAAAGCATGCTTTACACACCATTTATGACTTATTGAAGAGAATTTGTAAAAATAGCAAACTGTTTGATAATAAATTTGTATTACTCGGTGGGGATTTTAAACAAAAATCCCATACAGTTGTTAATGATAGTAAAAATAATATTAAAGAAAACTCAATAAAAGGCCTTCCTTTCTGTTAATATGTTAGTATTATTAAATTGAAATAAAATATGAGAGCTATCAAACAAATAAAAGTTAATAAGTGGTTAATGAACGTTAGAAATAGAAAGACAGATTACATAGAAGTTAGAAAAAATATATTGAAAATAAAAATATAATAAACAAAGATTTGGTACTAAAATAGATAACAATAATAATGCTATAGTTAACAGAGTAATACTTAAAATCAAGAATGAGTTTTACAAACAATAAGTAATGAAATGACGAATTTACTAATGGAGATAAAAGAGTCTATTTAAGTTTAAATTCAGTGGTGTTGAATAATAAAGACTTCTAAAGCAACATACTACTGAATTTTTAAACAAACAACACACCAGCTTTACGAATTCGACTTGAAGCTGGATTTATATTTCTTATTAACATTTAGAATAGATCACAAGTTTTGGCTGTAAAATAGAACTAGGGTTATACAAGAAATACATGACAATATCATTAAATGTAAAATACTTAAAGGTAATAATGAATGGAATGTGTCTGTGTCATACTGAGGGGGTGGTATAACACCCAGCAACCCAAATACTTTCGTATAAAAAAGAAAGCATTTCTATATAATACTAGACTTCTCAGTTACATTTTATGTATCACAAGAACAATCACTTGTTAAAATTGGTCTTTACTTATTACAGTCTGTTTTTATACAATGATAATTATATGTAGCTCTTTCTAGAGTAAAAAAAACAAAAATATAAAATATTTATCGAAAAGTAGGTAAAAAACTATACACAGAAAATGTTGTTTACAAAGAGTTATTATATAGTAAAGAATGTATTAGTTATCTTCAATAGTTTGTTGATTTAACATTTTTCTCAATCACTTATTTTTAAAACG
>CAJFCJ010000200.1:56497-67755 GCA_904063045.1 Dimorphilus gyrociliatus
AAAGGCTTTTTTTCTAGTTTATAAATTTTTTCTTTATTTTTAAAAACACAACCAACTGTTCTTAAGATGCTTCTAATTTCTTGTTTATTCGTACTTATTTGCGGTATTTTATCTAAACTGACTTTAAAATCATTAATAATTAAAAGTAGAATAATAGAATAAGTTTGTACTCTTAATCTAAGTCTGGTAGAAAGTTTATAATCCTGTATTACTCTCATAAAAGATGGTACTTTTTTTATTAAAGTTTTTTGTTCATTTTTTTCGTAACTCAAAAAAACCAATAAAAAATTCAAAAATTGAATTTCAGTTGAAAATTTTACATATTTTTCTTTGTGTTGTGCAATCCAGGGATCTACTTCATTGAACTTGGATACCTCATTAAACATTTTCATAGGAAACATATTTTCCAAGTTGTAAATTAATTCTGGATTATTTGTATCTTCCAATGGTGGTAAATATTCTACAAGTTCATTATTTGCTAATCTTTTTGGATCTAAAGTAAATTTATCCTTTGTTTTTAACATCCTTTTAGTTTTTTTAGTACCAAAGTTCATTCTTAAATCAGATAAAGAAGCATTGTTTTCTACATTTTGTGCATCATTTGCTATGGATGTTTCAAAGTTATAAATGTTTGTTTTAAAAGCTGAAAAAGTTTGTTCATTTATACAAATTTTATCATCGCTTTCTTTTTCACTACTTAAAATATAGAAATTACATGGAATATAACATTCTATAGCTTTTTGTTCAACTATTCCATCACTAGATGTTAATATATGTCGATTATTAATTTTTTGAACACAAATTTTACTTTCTGTTTTTTTGAAATTTGACAAAATAAACATTTTAGGGGATCAAATTTTTATTTAATTTAAATAAGCCTCTTAAAGCTGCTTCCTACTGCCTTACCATGACCTCCTGCACTTTTCCACACGACTGATCCACATCCTGAACAAGTCCTTGTAGCTTGAGTATGTGAATAGCAAGTTGTTTCACTGTGACAGCCACCACATTTCACACTAATAAAGTAACCTTTAGACTCTGGAAATAGTCTATTTCTCTTACATGTTTTGATAACATCCTTTTCTGCTGGATTTAATAAATCTTTTACTGGTTTAAATTTTTCTGAATTATCTGCTGCCATTTTAAGGGTAGAATTTTTTTAATTTTAAAAATTTTTAAGATAAAATAAACTCATTCTAAATTTTTTTTATTCAAATTTTGGAACAAAGAAAACATAAATAAACCAAGGAATGGTATTTTAAAAGAAACCTAAGCTCAATTATTAATTATTTAAATCTGTTAGAGAACACTTTTCATGTTATGAGGTTGCACATTTTATTGGTATTGCTATATATATTGTTTAAAAAATTCTATAAAAAATTTAATATTTTTTTTAATAAATTTTTTTTGGATTTTTAATTCACTTATTAAATAAAATTTGAACTTTTTTTAAAAATTGATTTTTTCGTATTTTTGCTTTCTTCCAAAAAAAGATTCGTAAAAATATAAAACTGTATGCTTTTAAAAGTTTTACTATATTTAAATTATTTGATTAATTCCATCATAATTCGTTTATTGTAATTTTAAATTTACTGATTTTTTAATAAATCAGGAAATTGTTTTTTAATAAAAACTTCCTATTTTGTTGATTAGAAAATATTGGGGGTTTAAATGTCAAACATGTCATTTTTTAGTAAACATTCATTCGAATTGGCACCAAAACCAAAGTTTATTTAAAAATTCTGAAAATAATTCTTTTGGAAACCGCTTATTTTTAAATTAAAAAACCATCTATAGCTTTGTGAATTATATTTTTATTTTATTAATATAATTTGTTTTAATTGTCAGTCGTATTTAGTATATTTGTGTTTATTTAAGAAGCTAATTTCTCAATTAGCAATGGGGCAAAAAAAGGATAATCAAAAGAAGCTGGATCCACTTGATTATTCTAATAAAATATTGTTTACGAACTTTGATAACACCACTAATTTATTTCAAGACTATGATATTATGACAGGCGAGCCAATCGACTTATTCATAAGGTCTGATGCAAAAAGTGATTCTAATCATTCGTTAGATGATTTGGATGTGCCATGTGAATTGCCTGATACTACTAATTTATACAAGGAAAATGATGATAATAGCCCTCAAATTGGGCTATTTAATAAAATAAATAATAATTATAAAAAGGTCCTGAGCTGAGTAGTTTTGAATACGATGAAGACTTTTATGATAATGATAGTATACTGGACAATTATAATATTGGAGAAGATGTAAGTGCACTTGATATTAATCAGGTGATTGGGCAATATATGAATAATAATGAATGTCTGGATATAAACTCCAACCGTAATGCTGATTTTATTTCTAAAGAACAGTCCTATGATAATGTAAAATATTCCAGTGTTGATAAAAATTTAATAGGCCAAGTAGAAAATGATTTAACTAGCAATCAAAAAAATATAAACGAAAATCAAGATTTGGCAAGTATGTCTAGAAAAATAGACGAAGATTTATTAGGCTATGAAAATACGTATCATAACTTTAATAAAACAAATAAGACCAGTTTAAATGATAATAGTCCATCTTTATTTGCCTTTTCACAAAATAAAGGTATTCCTAACAGAGAACATATAAATACAAAGCTTAACAACCATAAACGTATTGGAAAAACATATATGAACATAAACAATGAGACCAAAGAGATTTAGAATGCTTACATACACCAAAGAGTTTATTAGAGTTTTTTTCGAGCATCTTCAAAAAGATCTTATATTATATAAAAGACTAACGTTAAAAGAGAAAGAAACTATAAAGTCTGGCTCAACTTTTGTATTTTGTAGTGATGCAATAAGAAGATGGACTGACCATAGAAGATGGAGCTTTAAGAAAAAAACAGGGATTTTTTTAGTTCATTTGGAATCATATATGACCCAAAATGCCAATTCGGATAACTTAGATACAAATTTATTGTTAAAAAAAATCATGAAATTGAGGTATCAAAAGAGGTATTACACTGTTATAAATTATATAGGAATAAATAAAGAAAAAAATAGTGAATGTAGAAAATACATTGAAGAAATGAGAAAAGTAACAAAAAGACCAAACAAAGATGAACAGTTAGATTACTCTTCATTAGAACATTTACATGACCATTTGAGTATATCCCGATCAGATAAGGGGGCTTTCGTAATGGATCAGTACGAGAAAAGTGCTTTAAATAGACCAAGTTTTAATTTAGATAATTCTAGCCATCATAATTTAGAACATGAAAATTTGGAGTTTGCAAATTGCCCTTTTAATAAAGTAGGTAAAGTTAATAATAAATACCTAAGGAACCATTTACTAGAGCAAAAATATAAATATAAAGTCCCTTCAGATACGAAATAGAAAAAATGTTAAAAAGAAAAACCTTAAAATTGTACGGCAACTTTAAATTACCCGATCTGAATCTTGAAATGGAAATTAAAAATATATTAAAAGATGTATTTAAGGAGCGAACATCCACTATAACTAAAAGTAGAAAACGCACATCTTTATCGTCTATCAACCTTAATGATAACTGAATAAAATGGATTATTTATTAAATTTATGATTATTTTTTAAGTCAAACAAAAAACCAAAAAAATCAACTTATCATAGAATTGTAATCTATCACTTGATTTTAATTATTTTTTTGACAACGAAAATAAAGGTATTTACTGACCATTTTTAGTCTTCAAAACAGTATGTTTTCTAGTTATATTTAATTATAACATTGAATAATTAATTCCATTTCCAATATACCATTAGAAATTAACTGAAGCCCAGCTGGATACCAAATAAACTTCGGTTAGGATAGAAAAAATAATAATCCAGATATATTTTGGCACTTTTTCTTTTGAGATTAGAAAAAATTGTCTAATTCTGTTAAACCTTAATAATCGCTCTTCTATAGTTTATTAATAGTAAATGGTTCAGATATTTCATATAATTAATATATATACTTTATATGATTAAGTATAGATAATATCTAAAACTAATGCTTGATAATTATATTATTAAAAATTTTCATTTAAATAAATTTCAATTTATAAGTTTATGAATAAATCAATGTTAGATTGTTTATTTTTATTTTACCTATTTTAAGCCAAATAAGTGTCTGTTAAGAAGAAAGTTTATATGTTTAACATTGAAAAAAAGTAATCTTTTTGTTTTTTCATGTGTTAATTTATTTTATACTTGAATTACAGTATCTTAGCAAATGTTTTTATTTAATTATATTCTTATGATAAAGCCTGTCTATTCTGTTAGCAGATGCAGTTAAAAATTATACAAGAAAGTCTTCATATTAGATATTCTACTATTAAGCTAGTAATATCAACAAATAACAAGTTTTATTTGTAAATTTACTTAGCTTTAAACGTTTATCACCATTGCTATATACTTTTTTGTTCATAGCATCTAATTTCACTTTTTTATACAAAGAAATTTTAATCAAAAAAAGCAAATAAAATGAAATCCTCAGATAATACATTTGTATACCTTCTATTAACTTAGATATAGAAAATTAAATAGTAACAAGCCTTTATAATCTAGGGGGATCTATATAGCATATTTATAGTAGTAAAACAACTAATTCTAAAATGGCACTATTTAAAATTTTAAACTTCACCATTTATTTAATCTAAAAACTACAAGACTTTACATTAATTATTTCAAGACATAATATATAGAAAATATGTTTGGAAATAATCTTCCTCTAGTGTATTATAACTCTATAAAATATTAATAACTAGTGTGATATACTTTTTGGTTATAAGCAAAAAACTTATAATCTATAAATATAGAATTTCTCTTAAACTTAGGTGGACAAAGTAGTAAGGTTTAATTAAAAGATTATTTTTAAAGCAATAACATTGATAAGTAATTAAAAGACTATATAAAATCTTTTTGTGATGTGTAAAAAATATATTTTAAGAGAGAATGTTAGAGTCTATAATACTTAATATACATTGAATGTAACACCCAATCAGATTGAGTTAATGATCGAAGTAGGAGAGTACTTTCTTAAAAACAATAATTATAAAAAGAATAGATTATAATATGAAATAGTACGGTTTATATATAAAAAGAGCTAAAATAAAGGTTTTTGTCACTGAAAAATATTATAGAAAATTTATGTAGATCAAAACTTAAAAGTAGAAAATACACCATTTTATGTCCTTGATATACGATTATTAACATTTTTTGTGTAGTAAATCTACAAATAAGATAAAATATTTGAAATATTTTAAATAAATAAAAATAAATTCTTAAGATAAAATATTTTGAATGAATAAAAAATAAATTCTTAAGATAAATAAATAAATAAAAAATAATTTTTAGTTTTTAATAGAATTATAGAATACTAAAAAATTCCTTATTTGGAAATAAAATCTGTTTTTAAAAAATATCTAATTAATAATAATCGTAGATACCAATTGAGAAAAATGGTTTTATAATTTGGATATTTAATTTTTGGAATTTAAAAAAAATTACAAAACTTTTCTCGATCATTTTTGAGAAAAATGCATCAATTATTTGTTATAACATTATATATTGTTTTACAAAAAAGGCAAATTTGAAAGATTTTTATAAAAAAAATTCTCTAGTTCTTTTTAGGTTTGTAACTATAAAATTTGTTTTATTTTTATTTTTTTTATAAATTTATAATTATAAGATAGAAAGAAAGAAGAAATATATTGTTTCTATTTTATTATGAAAAATAATTTAAATTAAAACTTTTATTTTTTTATAACCTTAAGAAAATGAGTTTTAATAAAGAAAATATAAAAATACAAAAATATATAGAATGTGAAACAGAAATAATAAAATTATTAAATAATTTATTAAAATCAAATACAAAAGAAGTAGAAAAATATAAAAATATATTTAAAGACACATTTTATATAAAAAGTTGTAACAAAAGAATAAAGGCTATGATATCAATTCTTGAAAGATTGGTGAAGATTTTTTTAAAAGATAATTTGGAAATAAAAAAAGATGAGATTTTAAATTATTTTATAATAATTGATAAAGAAGTTAAAAGTTGTAATTTAGACCAAAAGTTTAAAGATGTATTAAAAAAGATAAAAATTGTACTAAAGGAAGAAAATACTAAAAATAATATTTTAAATATTAAAAAAATCAAAGAAAAAATCAAAAGTTCTAGATTAATTAAGAACCTAAAAGAATCTGTTTCATTCAAAAACATTCAAATTTATGTTATTTTTTTTATTTTAAAGCTAAAATTAAAAAAATTTTTTTTGTTCAAAATTGATGAGAGGTTTACAAAAAGTCTTATCTTGTATTGCTTAGTTTTTAATGAAAATTTTTATTTAAAGATTAAACAAATACTCTATAAAAGAGAGGATCTGATTAGCAATACTTTAGAGCGATTCTTGGGTAAAAAATGGGTCAATCATGAAGAATATAAAAAATCTGTATTTTCTAATGTAATTAAACTATTAGAGGAATTTAAAATACATAAAGCAATATTAGAATTGAAAAAAATGTCAGATTTTGAGTTGATTTTATCAAAAAATGTTTATCTCTGTCATAATAGTATATTAGTGAAAAATTCCAAACAAAATAAGTATATTTATAATATTCTATATTTTAATTTAATGTCTCTTCTTATGCTTTATACTGCAGATTATTATAAATGTAAAAAGCTACTTGATTTGTTACTAATAAAAAGTAGAGAACAAGAAAGTATTTATTTCTCAAAAAGAATGTTATTTCTAGAAAGAATAGCAGGGATTCCCGGTGTTTATATAGACTTGGAATTTGGACATTATTATGATTTAGTCTTTACAAAAAACACTCATTTAAATTTACTTAATATAAATAAACATGAAGTTAGTAACAACCATATTATTTTTCATGATATAAATATAAATAATGAGTTTTTAGAACTTTCTAACAATTTTCTAAAAAACCATAAACTATTTAGGAATATTATTCTAAAAAGTAAGATTACATTAATACGTGAGATAAGAAATTGTTATTATAAATTTGAAGATCCAAAAAACAATTTAATATTTGACTTTATAGACCATGCTATAAAAGGGAACATTTATGACTTTTCTACAAAATGGTATAATGACTCTTTGAGAGACGAAATCTTTGAAGTCTATAATAGAATATATAATCTAGTAAATGATAAGAATTCAAGAATAGAAGAAAAATATAAAAATGTTTTTTTAGAAAAATTAAGCTCGATAAACAAATTAGAATCAATACAAAAAAATATAAAAGTAATAATATTAACATTTTTCTTATATGGAGATACGCTTATAATTAAAAACTTTAGAAATAACAAAAAAATTGAATTTAGATCATTTGATCAAAAAATAGGTGAATTTATATCAATAATACAAGAAAGTAGAAATTTGTTTAGTACAAAAAAAGGCGGAAATAATTACTACATAAACTATAAACTAAAAATACTAGATAAAAGGTTAAAAGAATTTTTGGAATATGAAATTTTGTTAAATGATGATTTTTTGTATGATAATGTAACAACAACCAAATCAAATAGAGTTTTAATTATTTTAGATGATAATCTAACAGAAGTTCCCTTTGAAAGTTTCAAAACGCTAGAAATGTTTGATATCAGTAGAATTCCATCTGTTGAGTATATGAATTCTAATCTTAACACACAAAACAATAAACCTAAGAGAAATATAGCATTTATAGATTATAACCAAAATTTAATTGAAACACATAAAAGGATAGTACCTTTCCTTAACAAAAAAAATATTAACATTACAAAAAGCTATTCAAAAAAGGAAAATATAGACAATCTATTTTACTTTGGACATGGAAATGGAGATAAGATTACTAATCTAGGAAAGATAGTCAATGAATTAGAAGGAAATACTATTTCTTATTCTGAAAATTTAGGATTTCCTAAGAATATTTTTTTATTTGGTTGTTCAAGTGTTCGAATTTTATATCAAAATAATTTTTTAAGAAATGGGATTGTTTTAGAATATTTAAAGCATTCTAACCTTATTTTTGGTAGTTTATGGAATATAACATCCAAAGATTTGGATAATTTCACTTTAGAATTTATTGATGGACTTTGTAGAGGAGACAATATATTTAATTGTTTTAGAAAAGCTAAAAGCAAAATGGAACTCTTTTATTTGAATGGCGCCAGTTTAGTATTCTATGGCTCGAATTTTATATAAGATAATATAAGTTTCTCATTAAAGAGTAACAAATATTTTCCAAACAACCAACCCCATGCATGAACCAAACGATTTAGAAAAAACCTATAAATCTTTGTATATAAGAAGGGAAAATTTAATAAAATACATCAATCAAACACAAGATACACAACTAAGGTTCAAAGCTGTCCAAAGACTAAATGAAGTTGAAGAAGAAATTCATAAACTAGAATTTTCTAATATTTTGAAAAACCCAGCAAATGATAATCAAAATAAGATTAAAGCAAAAGAAAACACTAACACAGCTACAAATGATGTTAAAAACACCTCTAATCTATCTTATTCTATAATTCAAGAGCTTAAAGATGAGAAAAGAAAAAAAGAAGAAATAAATAAAATTTTGGCATTTAAATCTAATTCGTCTAATGATTTGAAGGAAAAAAATAGACAATCTTCTTTAATCAAAGAGTTCATAGAAAGGCATAAAAATGATAACAAGCTTAGTAAAGATATAGAATCTAAATTAGTTGAAGATTCTTATAACTTTCTAGAAACACTTTTTAATGGAATAGAAAACATGTTAGAATATGGTTTAAATTTCAACCAAAAGAATGTAGAAAATGTATATAAAAACTTATTTATTGATAAAAATGAAAGATATGAGTCAATTCTTAAACCTGACAAAAAACATTTAAAGAAAATTAAAAAAATAAATGAATTTAAAAAAATCTAACCTAATTTGTAAATATTAGAAGATTTTAAATGTTATTCCTAAAATATACAAAGAACTCCTTTTAAATAAAACAATTTCAAATGATTCTTTAACTTTTTATAGCAGATTAAAAAATTCTACAATTTTAAAATTAAATTTATAGTCTAAAATGTTATAAAAAATAAAATTTTTAATTAACAATAAAAAGAACAACTCAAGTCGTATAATGTATGAATGAACAAACACCCAATATATTTTTTTCAATTAATTAATTCAAATGTTGTATTTTTTTAATTTATATGAAAAATTAATATATAAACATCTTTTGGCAAGATGGAACTTAGGATCCCCTTCGATCAAAAATTGATTTTTTTGGAAATATGGAGAAATTGAAGAGAAGGGGATAAAAATAAAATAAAAAAAATTTTTTTTACAACATTTCTAAAGTACTATTTTAGCTCTTTTTAATTAAAAATTATTGAGATTAGTTTCAGAAACGCCTCTTTTTCATACTTTTTTCTAAATATCCATCTGGAAATAACAAAATCAAAATTATTATGTATGTTAATACAATTACGTCGAATATACCTTTTTATAACACCCCAAGTGTTTTCTATTGACTGTGTATTCGCTCCAGTATATGGATCTATAAACTCTCTATCATGATTAACGGTGTCATGTATATAGCCTAGCTCTTCTAGTTTTATGTATCCAGGCCACTCGTCGGTATAAATAATGCTATCTCGATGTACATACCTTGTAACTATGTCATTGATTGTTTCCTTTTTCCTATCAGTCACTTCAACAAAAAATGTTTTCTTCGTATAGATATCTATACCACCAATCACCCACTTTTTTTAAGAAGCCTACCTACATTATACTTTCTTTTAGAAAACATACTTTCATCTATCTGTACTATATGACCAGGTCCTCCTATCATCTCATTTTCACTACTTATCATAAATGAATAAATTTTTTCGTCTATTTTTTGAGTCCATTTACATACGGACTTTAGCGACAAATCTTGGAGTTCATTCGCTAATTCATTTTTATTTAAATTCGTATGCATATAAAAATATAGAAAATCAATGAATACATTAATTTTAATTTTTGAATTTTTCAGGATGGTATTTTCATATAAAGAAATCGCACTTTTACATGAACTACACTTATACCTGTAAAAATCTTTATATTGTACAATAGTGGCTCTTTTATTGATACATTTGGTGCATATCTTATATCTACTAATAAAACCTTTATCTAATAAAAATTCAACACATTTATTTTTATCTGAAGTTGCTAAAACTAATTCCCTATGGTTCATTAGAAGGTTAATATAATTTGTTTTTATAATAACAATATTTTAGAAATGTTGTAAAAAAAATTTTTTTTATTTTATTTTTATCCCCTTCTCTTCAATTTCTCCATATTTCCAAAAAAATCAATTTTTGATCGAAGGGGATCCTAAGTTCCATGTTACCAAAATTTTATTTTAAATACGAAAAGTAAAACATTAAAATTTCAAATTTTTTATTAATTTTTTATAAATTTTTTATAAATTTTTTATGATTTCTTAGATTGGAAAGAAAAGTTGAAAATTATAAACTTTGAGGAAATTATTTTTTGAAACTATAATTTCAGTTTTATTTTAATTTTTTTTAATAAATTTTAAAAATTTCAAAAATTTAAAAAGAGAAAAATAAATTCTTTTTAAATATAAAAAAATTTATTTATCAAATAGAGAAAAAAAAGTATAAAACCATTTTACTTTATTTTGATTTTTAATTCTTCAAACATACTATTTAAAAATTTGCTAAATTCAATTCTAAGTTGAAATTTTTTAGCTTTTGATTTGTAGCTTTTACTTCTGATTATTAAAACACAGTCTAAAACATCAATACCCAACGATTTTTCTGTCCTCGTTTGTAAAGAGAAATTTTCGAAATAATCGAATTTTTTAAGTTTTAGAAATTGATGAATTTTCATTTGCATTTCGTTGTAAGCACTTGGATTTATATCTGTATCAAGTTTAAATGTGAATAAAATTCTTTTCTCTGGTGATCTAGTCATATTTATTAAACTTTTCTTCCATAAAACAGCATTTAACATTTTTATTTCACCACCGTTTAAAGCTAAGAACGTAGTTGACAATATTCCTATTTTATGAACAACATGTAAAACTTCGTCAATTAGAATATCATCACCTACATCGAAGGGATGACTTACTAAGACCATTATATTATCATAAAGATCTTTTGCCATTGAACTTACTGTAAAGTTGAGCAGTAATGCACTTGAAAGAACGAGTGCGAGTAAATCTTTCAAGGATATTCCATAAATTACAAGAT
>CAJFCJ010000201.1:0-18837 GCA_904063045.1 Dimorphilus gyrociliatus
TTATATCTCCACAGGGACCATGTATCATATGTTTGAGCACCTTAGATTGTAAAATTTTATCATTATTTGGTATCTCTGCAGATACCACCTCATTTATTCGCTCAACTGTTTCTATTTTATTTTTTTTATCCAGAATAATTAATATGTGAGCATGTGGGAGGCCTCTTTTCTGGAACTCAATGGTATATATAAAAGCCTCTATTTTACCAAATATTTTATTTTTAATTAAGTCTTTTTTAAGCTTATATAGTTTTAGTTTAAATACTCGAGCTACTAAATCTGGCCTGTCAGATGCTGTTTGGCCATCAAAGAGGTTTTCTTTTATTTCCTTCCAGTTGGGATTACATGTCATTGTTATGAAAAGATCTGGCTTTCCATACTTCCCAACTATTGCCATTGCGTCATTATATCTCTCTCTCATGTTACGCGGAGAGCCTTGGAAGGTTGATGGTAATATAATAGGATGGCCTATGTCCTCTGTATCATTATTTAGACTATCCATTAGTCCTCTATACTTTTCTACTCTTAATTTATTTTGATTGAGTCTTATATAGTTTAAATTATTGGCTTCCACCTGTAGATAAGAGTCTATGATCCATTGCTGGAATAGTCTTGAGCCATATAATAGAGGATTAAATTCATCTAGTCTGACTGCAGTCTGTGATACTTTGTGCTGCAGCATGGATTTCTTTTTACCACCATTTGTTAGACTTGTACTCCATCCCTTTTCACCATATGGATAAAATAATGAGTATACCATTGGATCGAGGTATTGACTTAGTATATCTATTCTATTTATTTCTATTTTTAGGATACACCTTTATATCTCGATACATTGGTGGTTCTCCATTAAAGTCATTAAATACCATTGCTACTTCGTCCGTCTTTTTGGTACTGAATCTTTTCTTTAGCCGTCCTTTCTGTTTGCTATCATCTACCAGCTCCATATTGAGAAGGCCTGTAGATGTTTCCTTTTCGACTTGAGAGATATTTTTATAACTTTTAGCAAATGGATTTGACTCTCTCATTAAATTATCCAGGTTTTGTAAGATATTTTTTTGACAGCCTGCATTTGCTTTGTTATTTAATCTTATATCAGTTGCCATTTCATTATCGACAACATATAGCTGTGCATATTTCTTTTGAATATCTCCATTATCTAATATAATGGATGGTAGCTGTGGTGGTATGTTTGCCCATGTATCTTTAAACAATATGGACCACCACTATGCTTATTAGTTTTAAGACCAAATGAAGCAAAAGATATGGCCTATTATAGGATCTGGTATTTTTTTTAAAGTTTTTGTGGTCTTTATTTTTTTTTATTTGTTAACAGATCTTTTAGATATACGGGATAATCTGCTCTACTCTGTATGTCTACTTTACCAGCATGGCAACAGCTTTTGCCTATTTTGTTAGTACTTCTTTCTTCATCAAGTTTTAAAGAATTAAAGAAACTACATACTTTGTCCAATTAGTGTTCTTGGACTGTATTTTCATTGTTATTAATCACATTTTCAGTGATTTTATTAATTTTAAAAATAACTTTAAGAGGTGATGATTTGTTATCATTCATGCATACAGGGAGGTTCATAATTATGATTTTTTTAAAATAAATAAAAGTTTAATAATATTTTTTATTCACTATTAAACATAGCATGTGCTCTATCTCAGAACGCTATATAAGAGTCGTTTATATTGCTGCCCACTATTTCCATGCAATTTCAATATTTCTTTTTAAATACAGGCCCGTTGTAGCTCTTAACCTCATTGCGTTTAAATAATCTTTCAAAGTTCCAAACACATTTTTGATAGGATTCAAATTAGGGGAGTATGCAGGAAGATATTGTACTTCGACTCCATAATCATTACAAGCCTCTACTATAATGGCACTGTGGTGGAACCTAGCATTGTACATTACAGCCAATGCCCCAATAAAAAGTTGTTTATCGTTACACTTGCTTAAAAAATCACAAAAAAGGTCTTTGTTAAATGCACCATCAACGATCTTATAATGCTCTATACCATTTCTCGAGATGATAGCACATAAAGATCTGTTTTTGCCACTACTATTGGGATAATGTAGCTCAGGATCCGTGCCTGTAACAGCATACCCATAATTAATAGAAGTATGTTGGTTAAAGTCTGACTCATCTGAAAACAGAATGTTTCTGTTAGTATGCTTCAGAACCTTGCTACAAAACTCTACTCTAGCCCGTTTATTAGACTCAGTAAGCTCCCCCAAAGGTTTAGTTTTTAACCTTTTTCTTTTGAAGCCAATAGCTTTGACATCATGATTCAGCTGTAGTAATGAAATCCTGGGAAGATAACCTACTCTGGTTATATACTTGTGTTAAAGAGTTGTCTCTGCCAGATATCTCACATATTTCGGATCAACTCCAAAATTTCCCCTATTAATTTAAATCCAACTCAAGTCTAAAATTTCCTCGTCTACTTTTTTTTATGCCACAACAAGGCGCATTCATTAGAACAATTGAATTGTTTCTATCAAACTTTTTTTTTCTTTACCTTATCAAGCACAGATAGATGGCTTCATAAGTAAGGGGTATAATTAGTAGTATGATATAGTGTATCATAGAGAAAATTTTGTAAGCGAAACGGCACCCATACTCAAGCAGTTGAGTCTTTTCACAACTGCTTGAAAAAAGAAATAAAAATAAGAAAAGGCGTAAGAACAGATAAACGCAAGCCTTTTTAAATGAATTTTGTTTTTTATTTAACAATAAGCATAGAATGGGAGATCCAGTCTTTGATTTATTAAAATTCTTTTAGCTATTTATAACATGTCATTTATTTGATTATTTTTATTATTTATTTTTTATTTATTTCGAAATTTATATTTAATCATAAATCATAATTATTATTTATTTGATTATAAAAATTTGTTTTATTTTTTTATTATTTAGTTATTTTAGATAGAAAATATATTTTCTAGAAGGTAATTTCTTATTTGGACTCATGAGTAAAATTTCCCCCTCCCCCTTCCTTGGGGAGAAATTTTACTCATGATCCTATTCTTGGACATCAGCTATTCACATAAATAAGGATGAAGACATTGAAATTACGAAAATATAAGCTAAAAACGAACTAGATGATTCTCTTGATAAAATGAAAGATAATAGATTGATTATTAATAATTTAAAACACAAGAGTGAAAATTCTTTCTATGGTGAAATCATCTTTTCTAATGATAAAGACCAGAAAATTTTGGATTTGATTTTAGATTTAAAACAAATTTTGTACCTTTATGAAAATCTGAAAGAAAAAAATTATTAAAAACAAAGTGGGCTTAGTATTTATAAAGAGACCAAAATATATAAGCTTTCCAATACCACCTTAGAAAGTATCTAAACAATAATCCTAAACGAAGTGTGTCAAACAAAGTTAAAGCTTTATTTAATAATTGTTTACAGGCGAGATTGAAAAACGAGTATTTCCACGTTTCTCCACAAGCATATAGACTAATAGACTATATAAAAGAAAACTGTACAGTAATAGATAAATTACTAAAAATAAATAAGAGCGCCTATAAAGTCCTTTATAAGAAAATGTAAGAGCATCCAAAAGAGGATGTAAATATCAACAAATATGATTTGTTTGATTTGTGTACTATGCTTAAGTATTACCTTCAAGTGTATTAAAGGGTTTACTGACGAAGGAGGCTATTAAGTCAATAGTTTGCATTTTTATAAATAAAGACTATAAAGATCTCAAAAAGATATCACGTTATTTGAGAGGCATCTCTTTGGTAAGAGAAGAAGATTTTTGACTACTATTTTAAACTTGTATATTAAACCAAACAAAAAGTAAAGGTAGAAGTTTGCTGGGGATAGGCAGTTTATTGAGCTGTGCCTTCCGTTTTTTTTGAAAAATAGGTTCTTGTTAGTGTTTTTATTTATACTATGCAAAAGAAGCTTAAACAATAGAATAACATATAAAGCCTTTAGGCGATTTATTAATGTTAGCTTTATGGATAAAATTTTACCAGAGTAGAATAAAAAACTATAAATCCTTTTTAATATACAAATAAAGCTGTCCAACATTTAATTAACATTTTTTAGATAAGAATGAAAAAAAATAACAAAGGTAAAAATCCTTTTTCATCCATTATATTTATGTAATCTATAAACCCCCTCGAATGTGTCGTAAACAGACTTCTATTATTCAGGAGAAAATAACAAGGATTATAGACCTTGGAAGTACAAAAAAAAATACTAAAAGCTCAAAAGACCTGGCAGGGGGTATGGAATGATAAAAAATATAAGAATTTATATAAAAAGGAAAGGGGCTGGTTTGTGCTCTATTTATAAAAAAGATAATATTGATCATTCTTTTAAGATGAAGGCCAAAAAGTGGCTCCGTTTATTGTCACAAGGAACTGAAGTCTGAAATAATTAAATATACTCAAACAAATCATAATATGCACAAAAGTATAAGTTTATTAACACCCTTACTATAGTATTATTATTGAGGTATCAATAAATACTGTCAAAATTTGAAATATAGAGAAGGTGGTTATATAGGCCCAATAGCTTCTTAGATCGAGTATCATTTAATTATTTTAATACTTACTAAAAACAATGTATAAGATAATATGTAGTTGGTTTATATAATATGGTAAGGAAGTAAAGATCAATGGGAAATACGATGTTATGAGGGGAGTAGTAAAATAATCAGTAGAATAACACTGATACATAAGCAAAGGGATATATTTGTATGGATGATTAATAATGAGATATTAGTTTCCGATAGCTATTCCAAAATTAAATGCTTTGTATTCCATCAATATAGTAATCCAAAGCATACTATAGCCTAGAAGTATAAGAACGTTGAAAATCCCAACAACAACATGTTCTTAGTTGATTCTCTAATTTCTTATTTGAATAAAATCAAATAGAATGGGTAATTTTACAGAAAAAATACCGAGGTATGAATTTAGACGTGCATAAGATTTACTTAATAAAGTAAATAAATTAGAGAATTAATTAAGAAAACGAGTTATGTATATTCAAAAACAAAAGGTAGTGTAACATAGTATTAAATAATTAGATCGAACTTTCCTCTGCATCAACAAATCTAAATCTTGACTAAAATGGTAAATAGATTATTCTATAAAAGTATATAGGGATATTAAACATTGAAATTCGTATAAAGGACTTTTTATAATAAAGTTAAATTATATAGGAATGTTTTTGTCTAACCAATTTTATATATACTGTACATATTCATTATCAATTATCATTAAGTTTAATATAGCATATAATTTTATTTATTGTTATGTATCAATAAGTTGCTTGTATCAATAAGATGTAGACCAAGTTACCATGAGCTTTTTTTTTAACTTATAGGATATTTTAGTATAAATTTTTCTTTTTTAAGTCTTATTGTATCAAAGGATGCAATGAAATTAATGAAAGCTTTTTATACTTATTTTAATAGAAAAAACATTTTTTAAAGTATATTCACAAAAAATTTAATTATTAAATTGTTTCTTAATAAGTAAGCAGGTTGGTATGTCTAACATTTCGGAAAGAGATCTTATCATCTCATATATTTTAACTAAAAGCGTTCGTGAGTTCGATGATAGGTCTAAAAACGTGCATTCCTCAAAAATTACAGAATTTTGTCTATATTTATGGTAAAATATTCTATAAAAAAATATTGAAAAGAAAAAGATAATTTTATCTGATGATTTTTATAGAAAAGAGCTGTTTTGGCAATTCACATGTAACGGGCCATTCTGGAATAGTTTCTATGGCAAATTATATTAACAGATCATATTTAGGAATTAAAATTAGTGAAATTGCTCAGTTTGTGCGAAGTTGTGATAAGTGTCAAAGAAGTACTAGAATTTAGTCAGAGAGCTCTATAACTGCAATTACATCAGAGTATTTTAGACACCGAATTATGATAGATCTTGTTGAGCTATTACAATATAGAGATAAAACGAGGGATATCGATATATATTTAATATAATTGAAACTTTTACTAAATTTGCATTTTCTTTTGCTACAAAGTAAAAACTGCTATTCCCCTCTCGCGTATACTAACAAACCTTTTATATTCAGAAGGTAAATTTGGCATTATTAATACAGATAACGGTAGTGGGGGTATTAACAGGGAGTAACTAGAATTTGCAATGTTTGGGGAGTAGAAAGGATTCATGGAAGACCAAGACTCCCACAATCACAGGGGCAGATAAAAAATCTAATTTTACAATTAAAGAAAAAAGTAAAGAAGCATTATAATTAGGGAGTAATAAATGGGTTGATAAAGTGGATTGTTTTTATATGAATATAATAATTCTCAGTATAGTGCTACAAAGCACACACTATTTTATATTTACAGAGGTGCGTTTAATAGTCCTAATACCCTTAACTTACAGAAAATTGTCGAATTAAATGATATAAGGAGTCAAATAATAAATCATGCCAATCGATATGTCAATGAATATAACTTAAGAATTGTTAGGTGTGATTTTGATAACAGAAACTGCATACTACTCGCAAAAGATTTGATATGAATATCCAATGTAGAAGAAGAAGATCTGGATCAAGTCCAAAATTTCCCCCCTATTAATATAAATCAGACTCATGTCTAAAATTCCCCCTCTACTTTTTTGTCGCCACAATAAGGCGACGACCTCATTAGAACAATTAAATGATTTCTTTTAAACTTTTTTCTTCTTTAGCTTATAAACCACAAATAGGCGGCGGTATAAGTAAGGGTGATAATTATTTGTATCATATAGTGTATCATAAAGAAAATTTTCTAACCGAAACGGCACACATTCTCAAACAGTTCGGCCTATTCACAATTACTTGAAAGATAAATTAAAATAAGAAAGGGCGTAATAACAAAAAAATTTCAACAATTTGTGAATGAATTCTGCTATATATGTAATAATCGTCATAGAATGGGAGACGCAATATTCGATTTATTAAAATTTTTCTAAGTATATTTTTTTTTCTTTTATTGTTTTTGTATATTATTTTGTTGTATTATTAATGTTTATATTTTTAGATTTATATATTATAGATTTATGATAGTATAATATTTTTTTACTATTCTGTTGATAGTATGATTTTAATCTATTCATTATAAATTTTCGCTTTTATTTTAACAATTTATTTTTTGACTGTTTAGTTTTTTTTGTATTTTTTAGTTAGACACAAGTCCAAAATTTCCCCCCCTATTTTTTTTAGTTAGACACAGGTCCAAAATTTCCCCCTGGGGGGAATTTTTGGACTTGATCCGGGGATTTTAGTCATGATCCGGATTTCTGTAGTTTCTAGGCCAAAAAGAGGGAGGTCATTGTCAGGGGAATCTGCTTATATTAATGTACCTGCAGCAAGAAGCAGAAATATATCAATAGTAGCTGCTATGAATAAATATGGAATGGTTTTTTGACAAAATACATGAGAAAGCTGTCAATAGAGAAGACTTTAAGCAGTCTTTAATAGAAATAAATAATAAATGTGGCGATATAGGAATAGAAAAGCCTATTTTTATTATGGATAATGCGAGAATTCATCATTATCGTGGATTAAATAGCGATGAATCTATCAACAGCTTTAGAATTGTCTATCTACCACCTTATTCTCCGTTTCTAAATCCTATAGAAAATATTTTCTCTTCTGGAAGAATAGTATTATCAGGGAAGCTGTAGTTACAGAAGAACGGCTAAGAAGGACTATTTCAAGAAAATTTGAAGACATTTCAGCTATTAGTTGTATAAGTTTTTATAGAAAAATGCTCGGTTACTTAAATAGGTGTATTAAACGCGAAGAAATATTAGAATAAAGATATTATATTTTGTGTTTTTTTATGATAAAATTTTCAAAATAAAAAATTATTATATTGGTCGAAAAATTATTATATTGACTGCAACAGTTATTATATTGATCGACCCCCCATATAAATAATACCAATAAAAAAATATCTTTCATGACAATCAAGAGATATTTTAATAACCAAGACGTTAAATCTTTTTCTCCAATCAACCCCCGACTTCTTAAGCCTATACATATTGAACAAAGGCTTAGAATATCAAAATAAATATACTTCAATTGGCCGAGTTCATACAAGAGAATTATGTTTACAGACGAAAGCAAATTTAATTGATATCAATCTGATGGAAAGGTTAAGGTTTGGAGGAAAAGAGGTGAAGGCTATAAAGGAAAAAATTTGATGCGAACAATAAAATTTGGAGGTGGAAGTGTAATGGTATTGGGATGTTTTAATTATAATGGTGTTGTTAGTATAAAAATAATAAAAAATAAACTGAATGCACTAGGTTATATAGAAATCCTAAGAGATGAACTAAAGCCATCTGCTGAAAAATTAACAGGAAATGAATATATACTTCTACAGGACAATGATCCTAAATATACAGCAAAATTAACTAAGGAATATATAGAAAGCCAAAATATAATACAAATACCATGGCCATCACAGTCGCCAGATCTTAGCCCAATAGAGAATTTATGGGATTATGTAAAAACTGAGATGAAAAAGTATAATGTTCGTACAATAGCTGAGTTAAAAACAACAATTATCCATGTATGACACCAAATACCAATAGAATTATGCCAAAAGTTAGCTTTATCATTCAAAAAAAGAATTTATGAATGTATTTTAATGATTAGACAATCATTAAAATATTAAAAAAAAATTAAAACAATATTATTTATTCTTTATTTAAAAAAGTGAAATATATTAAGTATAAATCTACTCTATTGTGTTCTATTTATGATATTTACAAAATATTTTTTAGTAAAAAAAACAATATAACTTACTAATATGGTAGTAAACATACAAAAAAGCAATAAAATTTAATCAAATATACATCATTAATATAAAAAAAATATAATACACAAGTGGATATGGAAAGATATAGATTGTTTCATACATAATTAGCATTTTTCTGACTTAAAACAGCCATTTCCATTTTTGGAAAAACGTATAATCATATATCTTGAAAGCTGATAATTTATTATTGAGGGGTATGGTGCATTTTCAAAGTTTTCCTATATTTTATTCTTTATTCTAAGCATTAAAAATAACATATTTATAGAGTTGTATCTTTTTTTTTGTTACAAAAATCAAAAATTAAATCAAAAAGTGATCGAAATTAAAGTACAAAAAAAACAAATGACTATTTTAATGTAACTTTTATTGATGACCTTAAAAATAGTTTTTTAAAAACTAGATAAAACTTCCTTTATAAAAATCGTTGTATCTTTCTTTTTGTTACAAACTCTATATCCTTTAATATTAAAGTTTAAGCAATCTATTTTTCTTGAAAATTCTCCTTTGTCCCTGAAGCATGTTTCAGATTCTAAAGGATAAATACGAAAAAAATCAGTAAACAATGTATACTGATCCATTTACCAATAGAACAAGCCCTATAAGATCTGAAATGAATGAAGGCCGTAGAGAGGAAAACTTTATAATAGTGAGAATAAGAGACGAAGATGGACATATAGTAACCATCAAATATCACAGACCTCAATTAAGTTATACATCCTTAATAATAGAGGCACTCGGAAGTAGTGAAGAAAAACTACTTAAATTAAGAGAAATAAATGAGAAAATTGGAGATAAGTACAAATTTTACTACTACAGTAAGGATAATTTGTATAATACTCTATGTTATACATTATGTAATGATAAAAACTTTGTTAAAATTAAAAGTACAGCTGATAAAAGTAATAGAGGTGGAGATTATTGGATGGTTGATGTGAATCGTCATGCAACAGAAAATGAATAGAAAAAAGAGAGAAAAAGCTTATCAATTTACATTATATTGGCAACTTCGGATCAGGGGTAAAAATTTATCCTATTCAAAATTTTTAAAATTATAATTTAATAAATTCATATCATTTTCAAAATTTATAAAACCGGAGTTATTCTTCTACATCACAATCTTTTAAATATTCATCGAGATTATTGCTACTATTACCTATTAATTTGGACTTGTGTCGAATAAAAAAATAGGGGAAAAATCCAAACTTATAACCCCTTAATAAATGAATTTAAATACTATTATAAGTTACAGAGACGATACAGAAAGGCTTATTAGCTTTCTAGGATCAATTAATCTCCTCAAAACTTTTATTTATTGTAAAGGTTCCAATTCAATTTTAAGATTAGTAAAATTCAAAAGGAATGTGGATAAATCTGCATTTAGATTTTTTAAAAAAATTGTAACTTTTTCCTAAAGTATATCCAGTGGAGGAAAATTCGTTTTTTAATAAATACAAAATCGAACTATATGATATTTTATTAATTTTATATTATAAATATTAATTTACCCCTAGGTAGAGCTATATAGAAACTTTGGAATTGATAGAAATGTAGTGAAGAAAATAGACAAACATTTGTTAGAAATATATGATCGGAAATGACCGAAACACCATTATTTTTAAGTGGGGAAGGAGATATTTTACAGATAGATGAGTGAATGTTTCATTATAAACAGAAATACCATGTTGGCCGTAAAAGTCAAACAGATAGGTGGGTATTTGCTATGGTGTATACTTCATCCCCCCTTCCAAATGTATTGTAAAAATGTACCAAATCGGAGAGCTCGTGTCTTATACCAATAATTAAAGCTAAACGTATGATCGGTACTATAATATGAAGCGATGAGTGGCTGCATATAATAGAGTTAATAATACATATGACCAAGATACAGTAAATCATAGGTTATATTTCGTACAACCAGAGACTGGAACTCATACCCGAAACATTGAGGACCTCTGGGCAAAGTTAAAGTATAGTTTAAGAAAAAAAGAGGAGTTGGAACTGGTTCATTAGACCAAATGTTAATGGAATGGTCATATATAAATAACTATACTAATAGTTTTGAAAATTTTTGATTAAGTTTAGGTAATTAAAAGTAGTTTATTTAATTTTCACAATTTTATTGAAAAATTTTTATGATAGGGGAAAAAGCTCCGATCCAAAACTTTGGACTTCTGTCTAACTGCAAAAATACAAAAAAAGAATTAATAGTTTAAAATATATTATTGAAATAAAAACAAGAATTTATAATATATAGTTTAAAATCATACTATCATTGGATTATAGCGGTGTGCACCAACTCGTCAGGAGGCGAGTTGGTGACATAAGAAGAAATTTTTTTTTTAAAATTTTTTAAAAAGAACTATAAATAAATTTAACTTTCGAGTAACCATTCGATTATATTTCATAAAGCAACTGACCCTCTATTATTAGTAAACATTTCATAATTTTTTATTGCTAATTGCAACTTATACTCTTTTTTTAGATCATTATTAGGAATTTCAATTGTCCTCCCTGATAAAGCTTGTATTGTTCTATATCTACTTCTTTCTTCTTCCTCACAGATCAGCTCATAAAATCTTGCTATATTAGATGAGCTATAACTGATTCTTGGTTAGGCTTCTATGCCATGCTTCATTATATTGGTTGTTCTGGAATATTGTTCTTAACTCTATCAAAACATGACCAAAACTCAGTGTTATATCCCGGTTGAATGAATGTACGATTCGAAAATCTGCCTATATACGTTTTTTCGAAATAATCGAATACCCCCTATGTTTTTCATAGTTTTCAGATATTATTGTCAAATTTTTAATTTTATGGAAAACATTTAATACATCTTCCACAGGATAAAAACCTAGATTCAGCAATTTTCTAATTAAATTACGATCTTCTTTATTCATTTTATATTCTCTTGTAGTCCTAATTTCTGGACATGTTTCCAAGTAGCCTGGCTAAAATGAAAACTGCAACCAAACAGTTTTGAACTGATAAAACTGATTTAGAGCATTGATAAGTGCCAGCTCGAAACCTATTATTATAAATTTCGGAGATAATGAAGAGTTTAGTTTAATATAATCAAAACAATTTTTATACAAAGATTCTGTTTTGTTGGCCATTAATATAAAACATATATGATAAAATTTATTATAATTTGCCCTTGCTTCGTAATTAATTGATGAGCTCATGTGGTATGCTTTGAAAGTACCATCAATTAAAACTATTTAACTTTTTAGCACTATTTTTTTGGTATCCTGTTTGAAATATAACGAGTCTATTTTTTGTTTCAATACCAGAGTCAATTCAAGAATTTATCTCCTCTAAAGTTGTTGTGGAGGCTTTTTGGAAAATCAGGAATAGTTGGTTTTATCCAGAGAACTTGATATTTTTGAGTCTATTAACATAGTTTTTCAATGATTTTTCTATTGGCATTGAGGGAACTAATTCGGGGTTAACTTCTGACATAGTCGAACGACTATGTCAGAAGTTCTTTCATTGGAGGCTAAGGCTTTCTTTTTAATTTGCTCCTTTTTAGATGAACTTCAATTTTTTATGATCTACATCATGATCAGTTGAACTAAAACACTAAATTTTCTTTATCTTCAACAAGCCTTCCTTTACATGTTCGCTGCTGACATCTCCAAAACCTTTTTTCATCATTAGCACTGTATAAATTATAAATATATCCATCTAAAATAGCAACTGGTTTTCCTCTTTGACTTTCACTAAAATAACACCTGATATTTAAAGGCTATTTTTTTTAAAAAACTTTTTTCTAAAAAATTTAATGAAAACTTTTCTTCTTATGTCATCAACTCGCCTCATGGCGAATTGGTGCATTTTACTCTTTAAGATAGGTTGTGACGAGTTGGTGCTGTGCCGTTTCATTAAAATACACTTAATCCTAAAAAATATTTATAATTTATTTTAAAACAATTTTTGATTTATTAATCATCGAACCTTAAAATTAGCGTTGCAAAAAAAAGTAGCACCATGTAATTTTCCATCCAATAGCTATAACCCCTACATTTTAAAAGCCCTTAAATGATCAGGCAACTTAGTGAAGAACCCAAACTGCTTATTATTCATGATTTGATCAATAACGAAACACAATTGTCAGTTTCAAGAAAATATAACTGTTCAAGATCAATAGTACAAAAAATAAAAAATATGTAGGATGAATATAAATATATTACAAGGAGATGTGGTTCTGTTCGAAAAAAAACTTTCAAGTAATAATATCAAATACATATTGCTTTTTGGAAGAAAAATCCTATCATCACGTTTAAGGAAATAAAGAATCAGCTTGCTATCGACTTAAAGGTTCAATTAAGTAGATATACCCTATCTAGAATGTTTAATAAATTCGCAATAAAGTAGTATGTGCCACAATCAACCCACTTCTGAGCAAAGCACCCCGAATTAGAAGAACGGCCTTGTGTAACAAATTTCTAGAATATATCAAAGACGAATTATCAAGTATAATATTTCCAGACAAGTGTAGATTTCATGTCTACCAGCCAGATAGTCAAATCTTTGTTCGGGAAAAGAAGAGGAGAAAGGCTACATCCGTAGCATGTAAAAAATATCGTTAAATACAAGGGAGGTCTATTCTGTTATAGGGGAGTATATAATCAAAAGGTGTAGAATCATTGGATTTCATTAATGAAACTATGAATGCTGCGAGATACAAACAGCTTCTATGTCAAAACATGGGAGAGTCAGCTAATAAGATGGGACTAGAAAGCTTCATTTTTCAACATGATAACACTTCTTGTCATAAATCAAAGATAATTTATTCACTATTTTAAGAAAAAATGGAAAATAATGAAATGGCCGGCTCAATCCCCATATTTAAATCCCATTGTGCATAGTTGGGCTCTAATGGAAAAGAAACTGGAAGATTTAGGTATATTAAAAAAGAAGACCTAGAGTCGAATAAGCCAAACTTGGAATGAATTAGACTTAGATATAATCTGGGAATATTATCTTAGCTTCCAGAAGAAAACTTTAAGTTTATAGAGAGCTATTGGAAACTATATTGACAATTAAATTAAATGGTGCTACTTTTTTTTGCAACATTAATTTTAGAGGGTTCTATGATTAATCAATCAAAAACTATTTGTAATTAAATTATAAATATTTTTTAGGATTAAGTGTATTTTAATGAAACTTCCATAAGTATAGCCTTATCCCCAAGGATCTGTACATCCGGTTGATTTTATTTCTTTGAGAGTGCTAATTTTTTTGAACCCGTTGTATATACTAAAAAAAGTTTTTTTATAAAGGTGGATGATAGAAATAAGTAAACTACTAATGATATAGTCGATAAATATGTACATCCCAATACTACACTAATTTATACAGACTCTTGGACTGAACATGATGGATTAATAGAAAAAGGATTTATTCATGACAAAGTAAATCATGAGGAATATTCCTAGCGATACTTCAATAAATCAGTTTATTTTCGATATTTTGTCTCAAAATAAACAAAGGATATCTGTAAACTGCAATAATTTACTACCTATTATAACAACTGTTCTTGAAATTTAGTTTTTAATTGTAAATTTAAGTATTGTAGAAATGAAAAAGTAATTTTTACAAAAGAATATGTAATGTCATGTAAGATATATGGTTTTGGCTCAATAATTATAACGTTAGACAAATAGAACAAGTTTGACCTGAAATGGGAAAACATTATATTCCTACCTGAAGCCTTTGATCCAAAGGTAGAGGAATTCTACCATAAAAAATTTGGATCAATAGCAAGAAATGGGATAGAAATGGAGGTAGATGAATCAGGTTTAGTAAAACCAAATACAACGAAAAAATTATTGAAGGCATATAGGTGTTATGTTTGGTAGAAAGAACACCAGAAATAAAAATAATATTAGTACCAATACCTAAGAGAGATAGCCATAATATAAATCACAAATTTAATTTATATGTAAAAGAAGGTATTGTTGTCCACAGCTTATATTTAAAAGGCTATAAAGATGCCTCAATCAATTGAAAGCATCTTAAAGTGAATCATGAAAATAAGTATACCAATCATATTACGGGATCTGGTACGAATACTATAGAAGGAAATTGGAGAGCCATTAACCTCGAAGTTCTTAATAAATATATCGAAATGACCGAGATCATACCTGCTCTGTCTCGTTTATGTTACAAAGATGCTATCTTAAAGAATTTTTTGAATTTTTCGTTAAATTTTTTTTATGTTTTTTTATTTTTACAAATAAAAATAAAGGGTTTAATTTTTTTTAGTATGCTCTGAGGGGGTGTTGTGTATTTTGGTACTACAGTCTTTTTTTGTACTAAAAAGTAAAATTTCATTTATTTTAGATAAAATTAAAAAAAAAAGTTGCATGAATAATGATTTGTTAAATAAAAATAATTTTAACTTAAAAGTTATCAATTCTAAGAAAAAAATAAGTATAATACAACTACAATCAGAAGTTGATCAATTAAATAAACAGATTTTGATAATGACAGGACTATTTGAAAAATATTTAGACTCAAATTTAGAAATTTTTGTAAATTATAATAAATTTATGAAAGATATTAAAAAATTAAATTAAATGGAAAAATTACAAAAGATTCCTTTTTTATTAAATTTTACACACATTTTCAAATTAAATTACAAAAAATATTTTTGTTAAAAAATCTAGTTTTATTTAAAATTGATAATTAGTGTTAGATGGAATAACATCCCCCTCGAGAATAAACGTTCCTTCGTCTCTTATTAGTTTACCATAAAATTTACTTTTTTTTATTATTTCTATCCCCTATTACGGCGTTTGGTAAGAACGAATAAGTGTCTCTACCAAAATAGTACAAGTAGTTTAGGATAAGATAGGTAAATTAATAAGTTTTTTGATTTTTTTTGTGAATATTTGACGAATTAAAGTCCCTACCAAAATAACATAGAAAAGATTATATTATACAGCATAAAATTTTTATAGTTTATGCCTCTACTACTCTTTGAGTCATATTTTTATCTTCAATTGTAATAGTATTTCTAAAAATGTGAATAACTATATAGGTTTCATCATGGTATAAAGAACAAATGGACAATGTCTTTTGCTAACGTTAGAATCAAAATCTTTAGCAATAATACATTTATCACCAATGTTGATTTTTCTATCTTCTATGGTTCTTATGTTATATTCTTCTTTATATAATAGTTTTTGCATCTTGTAATATTTCAATTCTTTTACTGTTCATATCATTAGGATCCATTCATCTAAAAATACAAATGGGGTTTAATTGGTTACAATGTAGACTATGTTGTTATTGAAAAATTATTTCATCATGTAAACCAATCCATCTTTCATCGACTTCTCCCCCTTTTCTAAGTCGTAGTTTTAAGGTTCTATTGAATCTCTCAATAACTCCTTGAGATTGAGGACGTCTAAACCGGCCTGTAATGTGAGAAACATTGTACCTCTCACATATTTGACTCATTAGATTGTTAACAAATTCGCTTCCATTGTCTGTAAGTAGAAATTTCCATGGTCCCTCAATCCTAAATCTCCTCGAAAATCTATTATTGATTGTTACAGTTTTGTTTATTCAATAGCCGAAAACGTATTTCGAAAAGCAGTATATTATATTAAGAATGTATTTATTATAACCTTCATTTAGTTATACATATCTTGATATGTCAATTATGCCAGCTTTTAGTCTTTCATGTATTGTATATACAATAATTGGTTGAATATGTGTTACATTGGCAATCGAAATGCCCCTTTGACAACCTTCGCATACACTTACATAGTTTTTTAGATGAGTTTCCTTGATATTTGCATAGTATATACCAATGTTTTTTTCATTTTTCTCGGACAAACTTGCCCAGGTAAATGAGTCCGATTTGATATATCCAGTCTTTTATTTTCTTCAAAGTTACATGTATATAATCTGATTTCTGATTCTTTTTTCAAAAATAAATCCCTTTCTTTTAATAAAAACTGGCTACACTTGGTTTTTAGGGACCTATTTTATGCTTTGTTATGATCTCTTGGAAGATTACCACTTCTTAAATATGAAATTATTATCTCTTTTTTTCGGGCAAGCTAAGTTATTAATACTAAGAATTTTAGAAATGGGATAAAAAATAACAAATTATTAAATTTATATGAAATTGTAGAAATAAGACAAAAATATTCGTATGATAAAGAATCTTAGTTTTTAATTTTTGCCAAAAAAGTTAAAAAATTGTTTTTTTAAAAACTACAATTAAATATGAATAAATGGCATCTCGGAGTTTTCCAGTCCCCCCGGGAATAGGCCTTAATCTAAAAACTTTCCCCCTAACAAATGATAAAAATTTTGAAAAGAGAAATAAAAAATATTGAAAAAATAGCACAAACTTATCTTAATTTAAACTATTATTCAATAAAATGTAAAAAATGTTTAAGAAAAGAAAGATGGTTAATTAAAAAAATACTTATTTTCAAATGTAATAGCAAAAGATGTGAATTTAAATCATCAACAAAACTTAATGGGACAAAATTTAGTGATTTAGGCTTATCAATAAAAAAGATATTTAATATCATTTATAATATTTTAAACGGTGCTGATATAAAATCGTTAATTAACTTTGAAAAAACAACTAAAAAAAAATAATAGATGGTGTAAGAATAATAAAGAAAATATTCTGAACAATTTTAACCACTTAGCTGGTCATGACAAAGTAATTGAAATAGATGAGAGCAAATTTGGAAAGACAAAGTACCATAGGGGCATAAGATTGAAGGTGTTTGGGGGTTAGGGATGTTAGAGAAAGAAATAGGGCATGTAATAGCAGTTCCCTTGGAATCAAAAAAACCAATTGAACTTAGATATTATATACAAAAATACGTAAAAAAGGGCTTTGCAATTATGACTGACTATTGGAAAGGATATAGAGACTTAAATATACTAGGCTATATATCTAAAAAAGTAAATCATACTAAGTTTTATAAAGCCCCAATAACAGGAGGACATATAAATACAATAGAAGGTATGTGAAATGGAACGAAAGTATTTATAAAACCGAGATATAAAACATACAAATTAATTAAGATATTTCTTTATTTATACATGTTTAAAAAAAGAAATCTAGTTGATCTGGATAATATAATTAAAACTCTAATTTCATAATAAGCATTTAATACTATATTTTTATAAATTCACAATTTATTAGAAAATGTGAGATTTTTTGCGGGCATCCCCTGTGAATAGAGGGACCACTTAGCCCAGAACAATAATAAGAATTGAAAGCTAAATATTTATTAAAAAATTTGATACTAAATTAATATAATTTTTTTATGCTATTTTGGTAGGGACGCTCATTCGTCCTTACCAAAACAGTGCAATAGTGATTAAAAGTAATTAAAAGAAGTTAATTCTATGGTAAATTAATAGGAAATAAAGGAACATTTATTCATCGAGGGGTATGTAATTCAACCCAACAATGTTTATACTAAAAAGTTGTTTTATATATTTTTTATATTTTTTTGTAAGGAAAATGGGACATTCATATTTAAAAACTTAATATTTGTAACTTTATATTACTTTATTGAGGGTATTGTTCTTTTTACTTTTTCCTTTTCTTGTCTTACTCTTCTCTCTATTGTTCATCTCCTCAAATACTTCCCTTACTTTTCCTCTATTCATTTTTTCTCTTAATCTCTTCTTTCTTATTAAACTCGTTCTAAACCTATCATAATACTTTCTAGTGTTCTTTTCATAGTGACATATTGAATATAAGTGAAACATTTCTTGGAATCCCAATCTCTTGACATACAACTTATTAAAATTAGTTACAAATCATCCCATGTTAATACGAATGGAATTACTCTCACCTTGTATTTCCATCTACTTTCGAGTTCCTTTCTTAAAATATCATATTTTCTTTTTTTTTCTGTTCTACACTTTTTAAATTGATTCTGGAAGTTATTTCTTTTCTATAATTTTAATAGTTTTATTTATTTTATCATATACTATTATATCTGGTTT
>CAJFCJ010000202.1:0-18829 GCA_904063045.1 Dimorphilus gyrociliatus
TATTGTTTGTAAAAAATCAAAAAGGAAAGGTATCTATAGTAAACTGGTATTGGAATTTTTTCTCCAATTTTGTTTATTTTCTTCAATCAGCTAATATTTGCCTTGAAAGTAATTCATTTATGTTTGAAAATACTTGCTATAGACTTTTTGGTATTAAAGAAGCAAAAATTATAAATAATTTTGAAGCATTTTGTCAAAAAAGAAATTTATCATTAATTGATTTTCCAACAAATAAAAACATATTTTTGACATTTTATTTACAAATGTTTGGTTTTTATGTTAGTAAAAAGACTTTAAAAAATTTTAAAGAAAGTTTACAAAATAAGATTGTCTTTTCTAGTAAGAAATTCAATTGATGATCTTTTTTTTTCTTTCTTTCTATCCTCTACTTCTTAATTTAGAATTGAAACAGGCCTATTATAGAAAAAGATTAGTTACATTGACAACTAGCAACTATGATTATTCATTTATATCAAAAGTTGATAAATTTCTTTACAAACATTATAAAATGTTTGAGCAATTTGGATGGTCAAACCGTTTTAAAAAGTTAATTACATATCCAATGACTGATGAATGTTTTACTTTGTCAGTTGCGTTAAGAAGGTTAGCTACCAGTTTTTATAATTTGAAATTTTTTATTACTTATTGTCTTTTATATTTTTTAGTCAAGTGTCCGGCAATATATTTTTTAAAACTAGTCCTTGCAAATACAGGACAAACGTTATTGTTTGTCAAAAGCAGTATAATTTAGGTTTTAAATAAAAATATGAATAGCAAAAAGAATTATAACAAAATTTAATTTTCAGGTGAAAATCATCTTCTTTCTTCATTTCCGGTTAAGAATGAAAATGTATCTTGTTCTACAAATTTCTATTATTGTAAAAATGATAAAATCTGTGTTAATTATATATACATTTGTGATGGAGTATACGACTGTCCATCACGTGATGATGAATTAGATTGCGAAGATAAAGAACCTTTGAGATATCAGTGTTTAGAGAGTGGAGAAAGAATTAGTTATACTTTACTATGCGATTTTATTATAGATTGTTCAGATGGATCGGACGAAAAATTATGTGGTAAGATAATCTGTAAATCAGCTAATCTGCTAATCCATTAATCTGCTGATGAAAAATTTTAGCTCATAAACCTTGTAATGGCTCTAAATGCCACAATCAGCAATGTATATCTTCGACTATGGTCTGCGATAATGAAATAAACTGCTTTGATTCAAGCGATGAACTTTGCAGACATGAAGAAGCAATCGATGAAAATTATAAAAAAAGTTAGATTTCTTGAACATCGTTAATTCAAACAATGTTTTTTTTTACATTTGTTCTAAATATAGATTGTAATGAGAATTATCAAATCGCTTGCGGTCAGCTATGCTTAACTCGAGAGAAATTATGCGATTTTCAAATTGATTGCGATAGTGCTAAAGATGAAAATGGATGTTCAAAAGTTTTACAGAATACAGAGAGATATCAGTCAACAATGTCTAATAAATGTTTACTTAAGTATGATACAAGTAATAATCTATTAACAAAGATCCGTTTTCCATTTTCATTGTTGAAAAATTGCCAAAAGCATAAATGTACAAAATCTCAATATAAGTGCTATTATTCTGGATTTTGCATTAATGTTGATAGAGTTTGCGACGGAATTAACAATTGTTTGAATAATGATGATGAATTATTTTGTGGTTTAAAATTTTTGAATGATTTAAATATACTTAACAAATAGTCTCTTTTTCTCCCAAATAGACAATTTTTTACTACCAGGTTTCTTTAAATGTAGAAATCAAAATACTTTTCTATCCGAAGATCAAATCTGCAATGGAAAGTTGGATTGCCAACTAGGCAGTGATGAGATATTTTGCACATTTCCAAAGCAGATTTATCAAGATATTTGTAAATATCCAAATTATTTTTCAATTGATTGCAAAAATGTAGAGAATAAGAATGGAAGAGAAATAATTGAAATAGATGAAAATTTCAAATCAATCTCCTTGTATGGAAATTTTTTAAAAGATACTTTAAATGCTACTCAAAAATTTCAAAATGTTTTTATATTAAATATTTCCTATAACAATTTAATTGATGAATGGAATAATGTTGAATTTTCAAATCTTATCTTTTTAAATATTGTTCATACAAATTCAAGTGAATTGAATTTTATTCAGAATTCAAAATTTTCAATGTTACAAACTCTAAATCTATCGAATAATCCTATTTATAGTGTTGATATAATGACTAAAACACCAATGAATAGTTTAATTATATTGGATTTATCAACAACAAAAATTGATAGAATTGACAGGAATTTGTTAAAAAATGTAAAAAATTTAAAATTATTTAAAATTGAAAGTTGTAATTTGAATGTAATTGAAAAACTATCGTTTGAATTCGTAAAAAATCTTGAATATTTATTAATGAAAAACACCAAATTTCCAACAAATTCCATAAAATATTTTATAAATTACATGAATAAATTAAAAATAATTGAAAATGAACATTTTCAATTGTGTTGTCTAGCTTGGAAAGTTTTGGATAAACGGATTAAATGTAATCCTCATCCAACCCATTTTCTTACCTGTATGAATATCATTCCATCAAAAATTTTAAGAGTACTTTTCTGGATAATTGGAATTATTGGTGTTCTTGGAAATTTAATAGTAATCTTTCTAACCTGCATTTCTAAGGTTAAATCAAAAACATTTGGATTTTGCCTAGTTTTAGGAGATTTATTAACTGGAGGTTACGTAATTTCAATCGCTGTAGCAGACAGCTATTTTTCGGGAACGACTTATTTAGAAAATGAAGAAAATTGGAGATTTAGTAATAGTTGTTCAAGTTTGGGTACAATATTAACATTTTCATTGTTATTATCAATATTTTCAATTCTATGTTTGGCAATTGAACGTTACGAAGCAATAAGCAATCCGTTAAAAAAGCCCCGTATCGTAATATACAGGAAATTAACATTAATCACTGGAATATCGCTCTCTCTCTTCATTTCAATGGTTCCTCTGATCTTCCATCAAGTTGACAATATAATTTTTTTTTCAAATAGTTAAAAAATTTTCAATTGCAGAATTTTTATTCAAAATCGACAATTTGTTTCAACATTCAAATACGAAGTGATAAAAGTCAAGGTTGGATATTTTCATTTGTTGTATTTGGAATATTATTCTGTACAATTAGTACTATTATTGCTGTATTATATATAAAATTAATTCTACAAGTAAAAAAAACTGCAATGATTAAATATAAATCATTATCAAAGAGTATTTATGTTTTAACAATGTCAAATGTTTTATGTTGGTTTCCAATATCAATTATGTGTGAGTAGTGTCAATAATCCATATTAAATCAATCAGTTATAATCAACATTTCTTTAATTTAGCAATTTTATCTCATATTTTAAATTTGGACCTAAAGAATGATATCTATATTATTGTTGTCATAGCAATAATTCCATCTAATTCATTACTAAATCCCTATATATTTGGAATAAATCAATGTATTTATTTATATAGAAATCATTTGTTAAAAACTGTCAAAAAAAAGTAAAAACAAATTATTTTTTCATTTACACAAAGTTTGTCAACTTTTTGTTTTTTATTTTTGTTCAGACAAATTTACTTAAGAACTGTTACAAATGCAATTACCAGAAAATGTTTGTACTTTCTCTCTCATTCTCTGTATCTCTTTGATCTAAAATCTTCATCTGCAGATGTGACTTTCTTCAACAAAGAAATAAAAATAATTTCTAATTGTATAAATTCTCAACAACCAATGAAAAAACTCTGTATACATCCAGAGTTTTTTAAAAAATTGAGATATTTCAAGTGTTCACAGCAACTTCTTAACTTTATTGCAAATTCTCACAAAAACTCTTTGAGTTTTGTCACTGAAAATTTTGAAAATATTATTTATTATTCTGTAAGTCAATTATTCATGATACCATATTTTCATATTATCATATGTTTTTTCCCTACCTTGTAGGAACCAGACTATTATGTTGTATGTTATAATTTTGCTATTCAAACAGATGAAACAATGAGTAATGATGTATTGAAATTTGGAAATTTTGTTAGAAAAATCCTACAGAGAAGAAGAGCCTATCTTTCAAATATGGACACTGTTTAGAATTGTTCATTAATTTTGCTTTTTAGTAGATTTTTGTTCATGTAAAAACTCTATAAGTTTTTTGGTAATCGACAAAAACAGCAGAACACCACAAATTATGATAAGCTGAACATTAAAAATCATTTTTTTTGTTATTTGTTAGCTGTTAAATATTAGGTGCAACCATTTACTTACTCTTCGCCCATCCCATTATATAATAATCTCTTCCCACAATTCACCCTCGGAAATTGTGAACTGTCCTAGACCAATTTTTTTGTGTTAGGTGTCACTTGTTCTCAATACGACTGAAGTTGGGGACCTTTGATGGCTTATCAATAGGATTGATGTCATTCATCCTAAAGGCACTTTTGGTACTTTTTTCAGTGTGGCACCTGCACTATCTTGTTGAAAGATGTACTCCCTATTCTTTTTAACTGATATTTCTTCCATAACGGGAGGAACATCTTGCACAATAAAACAGCTATGGGCCTCAGCATTTAACTGTTCATTAATCCTCCAATACTTCAAATCTGAAATTATGAGTACCCAAAACCATGACTTCACGGCGGCCCATATATTTTGTAACCCTAAAATGGTTTCCATATTTTTGAGGAAGTTTCCCATGGCCCCCGAGATCAACTCTTTGTCTTACTCTTTATAGAAAATAGATATATTTTGTCTTTTCAGCTCCAACTAACTGCCTTTGAACAATCCGTATTCTCTTGTTCCAGTGATTTTTATTAATTAAAATTTTGCTAGTTGAAGATTATACCATCCACAAAGCTATTGCCATTAACTTTACTTTTCCTAGTTGGCTATATTTCTAGATCACGAGATCCGTTTCATCTTAACTCTAAACCTTAATGAAAATGAGTAAAAACTTTTTCCCAATAACAATTACTAATACGCTGATTTTCTCTAATTTTTATACCTATTTATAGCATATTTTTTAAAATAAATTTACCCCATTAACCAATCGAAATAGCTATGTTTTATATATGAAAAAACTGGAAATTTATTACAGTTTCATTATGCAACGTTGAAAAATATGAAGGATTAAATGATTAATGTAAGGACTGGATAATTTCCAGATCTGGTACTTTAATTCAGAGAGGAAAAACCTCAGGATTAAAACCCCAATGCAGGAAGATGGATTAACGGTCTGGCTAGCCTTACTTGCTGATAGTAGACTGTTTACATCAAGAATACCAAAGATATGTACCAAAGTATGATATCTCCATTAACTGAAAAAGAAGGCTCTACCCTTCTTTGATGAGAAAATGCCAAGTGGTTTTATTTTCAAGCAGGATAATGAAATGCACCCTGCACAAAATGGATAGAATTTTCTCTACTATTGTTTTAGTGTTGGAGAAAAATACCAAAAAATGGGTATTTTCTCCCATACCATAATATAAATAAATAAAAAAGTTTATGGACATAAAACGAAACATTTTGTCTTTTTGACATTTCAATTTTCACGCAATATATAGGCCAAAAGAATCACTTAATCCTATACTCTTTTTTAACCAATTTTCAGTGTCTCATATTGAAACAGTTACGGATTTTCAATGTTTTCATACGCAAAACATAGCTGTTTTGATTAGTTATGGGAGTCAATCTAAAAATACATTTTAATCGTATAGAACATATGGATCAAAGGTAAAAATAACAATATATTCAATATTGAAAATTTATATCCTGACAACTCCAAGTCTGATTATTCTCTCAATTAATGTTCATTATATTTGTTTGCACAATTTGATTCATGAGTCACATCAGCTATCCAACATTATTGATTCTTTCATTCTTTTTCTCTATTTTCTGATATATTGGAAAAAACAGAGAAACATACCAGCACTATTCATTGACCATGTTAAATAAAATGAACAAAGACATTATCTATGTTTCGATTATTCTATCAATTTTCATTATATATATAAATATATATATATATTTATACTTAAGACGATCATCTTTATAATTCAGTTCCCTTCCTACTCTCTTCGTCTCTTCTTCGTCTCTTCTTTTATCTTGCATTTCAGCTAGGAATCTTCTTGTTCTGAACAAAATTCAACAAGATAATGAGAAGATTAGAATTATGCTGTTGTATAATGAGTTTTTGGTGTACTGGGTACATTTGCAGCCAAATTGGCAAGTATTTCTGGATTTTATTTGTTCATGAATGAGATAAAAGAAAGTTAAATGAGTAGTTTGAAATTATTTTTTGGCAGTTTGCCAGTATAGTTATGTAAGAACTACAAATTTGTTCGCAAAGTTCGATCGGATTCATGTAGATGAATGGGGCCACTACACCAAAGTCATGACAGTCGACCAGTGTAAAGAATATTGCAATAGCAACGATAAATGCCTGTTTGTATTGTTTGGTTTTGTGTGACAAATTCACCAAACTATTCAATTTCTCTTTCATCAACAGTTCATTCGATTATAAAAAGAATAAAGACGAATGTTATCCGAATAACACCACTATGTCCACAGCCTCAAACCTTGTTTCAAGTAGCCAATTTGATTTCTACCTTAAAAATAAGCATTGCAGTAAATATTCGCTTTAGTTTTTTTTACACTCTATCATTATCATCATTATACCATTTCAAATTATTGGGTATATCTAAATAGGGAAAAAACTTTTCCTACAAGAAATAGAAGGTATATTACTTCTTCAACTGACAAAATATTAGAAGCTAGCCTCATTGAAGAGAAGATGAATCTAGCGTTATTTTTCTAGCTCTTCATTACACCATCTTAAATATAATTAAATTGGTAGAATTTCTCAGAACAAAAAAGTGTATAATATTTCTAGAAATAGAGTTTGCAGTTGAAATATTTATTATTACAGTCTAGACGCAATGTAAATACAGATTAAAATTGATCTGCACATAATTCTTAATTCTTTACAACTGACAAAAGAAAATATCGTATTTTCCAATGTTTTATGGCCAAATAATAAAATGGCTGAATCTGCAAAATATAAATATATATATACATATATATAAATATGTAGTCAACGGACACATCGACTAGTCTTGGACACGTGCCAAGTTTATTTCTTATAAGACTTACATTACTATACAGTCAACATAATAAGTAATTAGTACAAAGAAAAAAGGTTTTATAAGGTGATTATTTGGTGTTATATAATTTTGATTTGCCTTATCATCATATTAAGTCTGTACGTGAAGTCTTGGTTGAAAAACTTTAAAAGTTAGTTAGTTTGCTTCCTGTTTAGAGTTTGATTTTAGAAGGGCCTATTTTTCAACTCTTCCATTTCAACTTGTATTTGCATAAAACCTTTTTGACATCAGACAATGATATCTGTATAGGCACAGTACAGTTTTGTAAAATTTCTTGTGCTTTCTAGTTTGGTTTAAATCTTCATTTTATTGTAATCTAAAATTCCAAGGATCTAATATAATAAATTCTAGGATTCAAGAAAGATTTTCGGAATCGAACGCTTAGAATAGAGCAGAGAATCATGCAATGAAAACGGAGATGACGATACAAATGGGGCATATCATATTGATACTCATATCGGAAATTGCTTTTCTATGCTTAACTATTTCTCTAAGTATAGGAAGGTATCAAAGAAAACTGGTAATAGCATTTGGTAAAAAGGTACTATACAATCGAAAGTAGCTCTAACTAGAAGTATAGATATTAGAAATATCGCAGCGAGAAGAGGAAGTAGTATTATTTTTTTCACGATTAATAAAGTTGTACTATTATGATACAGTGATGTTATTAGACCCTTACGTGACACGTGACTTCTACAACAAAAATCAATTGTTAATATATTAAAGTGCTGTAAAAAGAAAATGTTCTATTAAAAACATCACTAATCCAAAATATAATCCGGTCATTCAACTATCTTTCCGTCCTCCCCTTTCTAATTGCTTTACGCCTATGTATAAGTATTCACTATCACTAAATCATTAGCTAATTAAAAATGATTAAGATTAAAAAATTAATAATTATTTATGAATATAAAAACAAAATTAGAACATTTAAAGAATTGTCAGTCAGACATACAATTCAAAATGAGAATATTTGAATTTTTGATAATTTTCAATAGTTTCTTATTCAGTAAAAAACTTTTGAATGCAGAAAAATTTTCAGGTAATGAAGTAATAAATTGTTCATTTCAAATATGTTCTGTCTTTTTGTTATACTAATCAACAGGTGGATATCTTATTGATGTTGCAAGTCAAAGTAACGGAGCAAGTTGTAACGCTTCCGGTGCTTTACCAGATTTTGAATATTATACTTACCATTGTGAAAATGCATTGGAACCTTTCTGGAAAAATATTAATGGTTGGGTAACTCCATGTTCAAATTCATACTGTACCACCGAATGGATTGATATTACCTTTAAACAACAATATCACGTGATAGAACTTTGTGTTTATCAAGGAATTGGTAATTTAGAGAGAAGAGTTGGAAAAATTTCCATAGTGATGAACGCAAAAAGTACAATAATTCAACTAAACAATACCATCACGTGCTTTTTATTAGAAGAGCATTTTGGTTTGAACAGTTCAAGTTTAAAGATAAATATTCACGAGATAAAGGTTGCAGCATCAAACATTGCTTTAGGCCAAATTTCAGCTTTTGCAATTGAATATGGTTAATAATTTCTTCTTTAGTTTTAGGTTTTTAAGCTTAATTTATTTATAGCCCCTATTTTATTAGCCTATGGATATATATACATATATTGTTATATAGGTGGTTCATTAAACGAATACGTTGAATACGATAACATTGCTCAACTCGAATTTGGAGCCACTTGTAATCAATCATCCTACCAAACGGGAATGGATTGCTCTAACGCAATTGATTGGACTTTTTACCCAAATTGGATAGCCGACTGTTCAAATGTTCTATTATGCATTGATCAATACATCTCGATAAATTTTGCAATAGCTGCACGGCCAAAATACTTTTGTTTGGCGAATAGGTATAATCATAGGCCTATTTACTTAATTTTTTTATGACAAGGGTTAAATGAGGAAAAACTTAGTAAACAGATAGTAGACTTTGGGAATAGGTTAAAAGTTTTCCAAAGGTCAAGGGTCATTTGGAGGTGGAGGGGAGGGTTTGTATTTTATTTCTTTTAACTGTTTTCTTTTTTTTTATTCAAGAATGGGAGGTTCAAATTTTATAAAATTAATTGAAACGAAATGGTACTCTGGACATACTCAACTAATAAATTTACATGATAATGGCATTCGATATTGCTTTAATTATACAAATGAACCTAATATCGAATCTGGATTAACATTTACAATTAAAGATTTTTATACCGGAAGTAATCTAGGATTGAGAAGTGTTCATGTTTTTTCAAAAAGTATTCAAAACATTACTATTTTTTTTGTTCTATTATATTCTGTTTTTCTTTTAAAGGAACATTTGGACGAGTTTATTCTATTCAATCAGAAAATTACGTCATCTATTATGTAGCGGAAAAATTTCAAAAACAATTCAAATCATTAAAATTCAAAATTCTAGGCAAAGAAACGAATCAATCCAATGACTGCTCATCATTTATAATCAGTTTTAAAGATGAACTTTCTATACAATTTTCAATAAAAATTGATATAAAGGAAAACAGTACAAAAGACAATTTGATAATTGAATTATTTAAGCCTACTTTAATTGACAAGATATTCAAGTTTCAAATGAAATTAATTAGTTGTGAATTTTGGACTGAATACTGGATTCAAATTTTAAATGGCGAATTACAATTTGGTTCCGGAAGAGCTTATGGTGTGAATATTTTAGCTAAAGTAACGGGAAACATTTCATTAAATTTAAAGGAAATTTTATTGAGAAACAACCAAGCTGACATCATAAATCATTTTCAAATAACTGATATAGGTTTTTTAATTTAACCCTAACCCTAACCCTTTTTTAGCACAGCAATTCTTTCTAAACCAGATTCAATTCAATATTATTATCTAATCCCGACCCCCAACCTAATCCACTCTCTTTGCCCTTTACCCTATCCTAATGATATTATAATAATTTCTATTCTCCTCCTCTTTTTCTTCTACAGAGGGCCAAAAGATTTCTGTACCGCATATGAATCAATGCCAAATGACCCATTTCTATTCTACAATCGACAAATCATTTGACACCTGCTCAAGAATTCAAACTGAAATTTTAATAATTAATTTTGAATTTCTGAACAATAGAAATGATAATGGAATTGACAATTTTTTTATTATCGTTTCCTTTAAGAAGCTCCATGAAAATATTGAAAAGTTTCTAGTAAATGCTCTCATTCCCTACGAAAATGACGCGAATAACAGGATCATGTTGAAGTTATGCCAATTAAAAATTATAATTTATAAACCAGTATTCATATTTTATAAATTTAAATGCATTGTTAAAAATGTTCAAAATATTAAAATGAACAAATTTTTTATTCATATCAATGTCAACTCAAATGATTTGAATAATATTTCAATTTGTGAAATTTTATTCAAATAAAAAGTTTCTTTGTCTAAAAGGGTAAGGTCAAGGTCAAGGTCAAAGCTAGGGTCAAGATTTTATTAAAATTTAAAAACAAGATTATTTTTTCAATTAATTTTTATTAAATAAAACTTTTGTCATTAAAATTTTACGAGTAAAATTTCCAATTTTTAAAATATCATTTTTTTCATTCTTTAAATTCGTTTTGGTAAAATATTCATAAATAATATAATATTGTAAATTATTATCAACCTTTGAGTAATTTATAATATACCGGAAGTAAGTATAAATTGTTACTAAATATAGAAATTTTTATTTATACCTTAACATAGATGCAGTCTATGAACTCAATGCAAATTGGTGAAAGTCGATTAACGTGTGCAATTGAAATACCTTTACATATTGCTTTAAGGCATTTAATATAATTGAAATTTTCATATAATAGGCCTATACGATAGTTTAATTTAGTTAATAATTGTCTATGTTCCAATCTTAGGAAGTATTTGGTATGTTCTTCATTAAAGAATGTTAAAACTGGTAGAAGGGAATGAATATTTTAATGAAATTTTAAAAAAAACTTGTAATTATAAGATTTTACTTTCAGTAAAAATCAAATCTTTTGCACAATTAATAATTTTTTCTCTAAAGAAAAAAAAGAAAATTTTTGACCTTGACCTCTTTTGAAGTTGAAAAAAAAACTTAACTGTCTTTCTCTTTGTTTTTGTTTTCTTAATTGACAAATATGAATGAATTCCCGAGTTGAAAATATAAATGGATTTAAAAGACAATTTAATGGAATAATAAAAATAAAAATGGCGACATAGTGATCATTTTTCAAATGAATATTCATAATTTCCGATAGGAAAGCTTTTAAAAAAAGGGAGAAAAAATATTTATAATATTCTCTTTCTCACACCAAAACATCTTACATAGAGTTGATATTGGAAACCAACATAACAGATTAGATATAATAATTAGATAAATACTCTTTGAAATTCTTTTCTTCCTATTTGTCTTTGACATAGAAATAGTGAAAAAAGATTGTTTAATCAACTTAATAATTTTAACATATAGAATTGAAATTATTAAATTATTCATCAATAATATAATACCAAAAGTTGTAAATGAATATTGCCAACCATCCGATTTATCTGTTCTAATCGGTATGTTAAAACATATTGTTGATTTTTTATAATATTTCTTAAAATAGAATAAAAAAGTTTTTTTTTTAAAAAACAAAAATGTTCAAGCTTTTTTTCTTTTTAATTTTTTTTTTACTTGAAATATGATTAGAGGTAGAATTGAAAATGTTAAACAAGATATTAGTAGGGTAATCAGTGCCGTGTATCTATATTTTATCATAAACGGAAGTGTTAAAGGACTCGATATCGATTCGAAGCGTTCAATCGTTATGAACAGTAGCATAAATGTTGAAAATAGTAGTGAAAATGATAAGATTGTTCCTAAAATTGAGCAGAAAGTACTCTCTCTCCAAGATTCTTCTTCGAAAATGTACCTTTCACCTGAAAAGTGTACATCTATTACGGCTGTTATCAATACGTACACTGCTGTTAGACAATCTCCAACGTTCAAGCTTAATCTATACAGTTTTGCAGCTGCCTTTGTCCTCATTATTAATACGAATGACGTAGCATTAGCTAAAATACCGCAAATTCCAAATATCCAAAAAATAATTTTTAAGAAATTATATGGAATAATATTATGACAAGTTACGAAAACTGGTAGTTTTGGTTTACAAGTGATTGTTTGTCTCAACATTTTCCAAGCCAGACAACACAATTGATAACTTCCACTTTCAATTTCACTTAAATTTATCATATTACTGATAATATCATTTAAATAGTTTACTGAAATATGAGTACTTGTAGCTATAAAATGATGTACATTTCTTAAAGAATTGAATGCATTTCGTTCAATAAAATTTAAAAAACATTTTTGAAACTTTAAAATTTTTAACGATTTAAAAAATTGAAAATTTTTCTTTTCTAAATTCTGAATTTTTGTTAATGAAAAATCTAATAATAAAATATTTCGAATTTCAAATTTATTCAAAATATTCAATGTCGTAAGGGGATTTTTTGAAATGTCTAAAAATTGTAGTAAAGACAACCTTGACCTTGAAATGAAATTCATATTTGTGATATTGTTATTCGAAAAATTGATAAGAATAATATTTGGTATTGAAATACGATTATCTGAATTTGTAAGTAAAAAATTCTTATGAATATTTAAAATATGTAAATTAAGGTGTAATTTTGATATTTGAAATTTAAAATTTCCAACTAAAACGGCTTTTTTAACGGTTTCTTCAATTTGAAAATGAGTATTTTTTTGTCTAAAAGTACATTGAATTTCGTAAAGAGAAGTTTCATGAATACAAGAAAGATTATTATTATTGTTCTTGAATTGAGTTTTTAGAATTGAACAAAAAATTTCGTCACTTCCGTCTTGACAATCAACTTTGCTATTACATAACTGCTCGTTTGATAGGAATATCTTCTCAATTCTACACTTAAAAAACCCTTTTGGAACAGTGTGAAAATCTTCTATTTTGAGGGAAGTATAAAAATTTTATTTTGCAGTTGTTTCCAGTTTTGTAACGGAAAATATATATATATATATATATACCGCAATTCATTTCATCATCTCCGTACAGGCACTGATTTAAACCGTCACAGATAAGATTAATTGGAATGCAGTAGCCTTCGTAGTAACATTTATATTCAGATTTTGCGCATGTTTTATTTGCGCATGCGTACAATTCGGAAAATGGATATTGAATTTTTGTTAAAAAATTATTCATTGTATCATAGTTTATAGTACAGTAATTACTATTCAAATGGTTTTCATACCAGTTATTATTGTAATAGTTATTACAATGAGTTTCGTCCGTTTTGTCTTTGCAGTCGACATTAAAATCGCATCGTTTTTCGTTAGTTATACACATATCATTGCAGCTCCATTGTGTTTTTTCATTGCAGTCTATAATTTTAAATGTACAGTAAATTGTAGAGTATTGTAGTTAGGGTTAACTTAACCCCAACGCCTAAATTGTTTTCCCTACTGTCTTGGAATCTTTCGTCAATAGCATTGCCGTTCAGGCAAAGTTCGTCTGTGTAATCTATACAATTTCTTTCATTATCGCATACTTTATTTTCGGGTATACATTGTTTATTAAGGCATTCTCTACTAATGGAAAAATAATAGGCTTTGAAATTTGATATGTAGAAAGGTAATTTCAATACCTGGAATTCAGGTTACAGTCTTCAAAAGCTTTAATTGATATATGAAAATATTATATTCTCTAACCCCTCTCCCTCTCTCTATCTCTTTCATCTCTAAATATGGGATTTAAGAGAAAAAAACATCCATAAAAATGACAATAATTAAATGAAGTATATCTTATCTAATCTGGATAGAAAAATGAATGTTTCCTTCTCAAAAATATCCCAAGTTATCTTTTACTTACAGCAATAAATTTCGTCAGAATGATCTTGGCAGTCAGGAAAATGATCACAAATTAAGGAATAGCTAATTCTTTCCTTTGAAGTTAGACATTCAAACATTTCTCTTTTATGAAGTTTATTATCGTAGGATTTGTCGACTGTACCGCAATTTATTTCGTCATCACCAGATTTACAGTCGAATATTCCATCGCATAGATAAACGGAATTAATACAATAACCGTCTTGTTTACATTCGAAGTCTCTTTTTGAACAGTTAATATTTTGAATGGGAAGATAAAGTGAAGAGTATTTACTGATGGATTGAATTTTCTTTTCTATAGATTGAGAGAAGAAAGAGTGAAAAAGAATGAGAGAGAGAGAGAGAAAACAACCTAAAAGTCTTTGACATATAAACACACTACTCTTCCTCTTACAAGATATAATTTCAACATAAATATGAATTATTCTAGAAAAATATTTAAATTTAAATAAGAAATTACGTTAGTTTGTCAAATTTAAATTAATACGGTTTTCTTTTTACGTAAGTTAAAAAACAATCATTTTCAACCTTGTTCGGTAATATTTGTAAAAATTCAGATTTGTCTAATAAAATATCAATAATAGATTCTTCATAAATATATCGAGAAGGTGATAAGAAATGCTCCGCAAAAGGAATAAATTCTCTATTCTGATTGCCAGTGGTTACTGATATTTTTCTATTTTTATACTTTTTCTCAATAAATCCTTTATAAAAAACAACCATGATAGAAAACAGCCATTTTGTTGGTGTTTGTTTTGTTTTTAAGCATTTTCTATTTTTACTAGTTCAAATATATTATATTTACTGGAAAAGACGTTGAATCGATATCTTTTTCCTTGATTAATTTCACCAGTCATTAATTGTAGATATTCAACTATAAAATGTTTTTTAAATGTTGAAAATGCTAATGACGTCATATTATTCATTCTGCAAATATCTTCTTGTTGCCAAATTTCTCTTTGTTGTTTAACAGTGAAAATCTTATAACATAAATTTTCAAAATTAATCATATTTTCACCAATACAATCAAGCTTTTCACTAGTTTTATAACATTTTATTGTTAATTTTCCAAATGTACTCAAAATATTTCTGTACGTAAAATAATTTCAAATTTTTAAAAAACAAACATTTCAAATTTTTTTTTTGACAGACTTTCTATTAATTTGACAATTGAGAACATTTGTTTCGCCGTTTGAACAGTTCAAGTTGGATATAAATGTATAATAATAGTTAAATCTTACTTTTGGATCATAGATAAATGTTAAACGTTTCGAAATGAATATTTCACCAGTTGTAAAACCGAAATATTTACATAATAGAGTAATGTCAATTGAATCGAAAGTTCGAATTAGATAATGAATTTTTTGTAATACAACTCTAACATATCCAATATAAAATGTATAGTTATGACTCTGACCGTAAAGTAGATTTTGGTGTGTATTTATCAAATAGAATTTTGATTCTGATTGTCACGTGACCGATTATAACCAATTCCTACAGTTTGTAAATATACTTACCTGGCATGTAGCTGTAATCAACGCAGGTAGGTTTGTAATAATTATAAAATTCTTTATCATTACGAGTTGTATTAATCAATTGGAGATAGCATCCAAAAAATACATCATTTTCTCTAGATGAACATCCTCTTAGAGCTATTGGCATAATCTGAGGAAGAGAAGTAAAAAAGGGAAAATAATTATCACCAGATGGAATCTATGATTTTGAAAAATATACCTTTCTTGTTGAAAATTGCTGTTTAACTTGAACTTTTGGTCCAATTGTTTTACCAAGATATTTTTGACAAAAAAAGAAATTTGCATATGTATATGGTATGGTTCTATGAAACACCAATTGTCTATAACCGTATAATTTTGAATGAATTAAAAACTCAAGCCTAAAGAACGTGTATGTTAAATCGCGAGAAGAATATTCCTTTTTAGTTTTTATTTTTACTTCTGAATGATGATTGGACAATATAAATTTATACTTGAAATTCAAAATTAGAAACGGACCGTCTATTTCAAAATAGGAGCATATTATAATTTTGGTGAAATTTCTCCATTGTTGAGTAGTGTCATTTAACGTAACGAAACCGTTTTTGTTTAATTTTAAGTATTTATTCGAATATCTATTTAATTTTAATTTAAAATTAATAGCTAATTCGTTCTTTCTACACAACGTTTTCCTTTCTTCTTCCATTGAAAATGTTTTAAACAATTGGTTATTTTCGTATAAAATTAACAAATAGGTTGATGGTTTCATTTTCATTGCTAAGAAAACTAATAAATGATGTACTTTAAAGTAATGACAGTATTATTTGAAAATATTATAAACTCTTACAGGTTGAATCATTTTTAAAACATTTTAAAAAAACACCAATCGATGTCACATGACCAGTTTTCCTGCTGAAGAAACAGAAATAAAATTTAAGGACAATAGGAGAAAGTAATCAATGAAATTGGTGTTTTTCATATTACACTTACAATTGGCAACAAGGAAATTTGCTGAGTAGTCTCAATGAAAGATTTTTAGAATTAATGCTCAAATATTCAATATGTGAAAAATTTGAATAATTAATTAATAATCTCTTGCAAAAGAAAGATTTTAAATATTCAAATTTAACAGTTAATGTTTTACTAAAGAATAATCTTTGGTAGACTGTTCCATTAAAAATTCCATGAATAGAATATTTTTTTAAAATATTATTATCATTTATGATTTTAAAATTTAAATTATTGAAATTGTTGATTAAACAATTGTTGAAATAAGGTAAGAATAGAATAAAGATGATTTTCAACACCATTTTCAAAAGTAAAACTAACTGATATTTTATTTCGAGTTGACATTAAGTGATTAATTTGAGAGAAAAAAAAGGAATGCGTTACCTAATTACGCAATATAGAGTTATAAATAGCTCATTTAAAGGGAAATGAAATATTGTGTTGTTAAATACACCCAAGATTGGATAAATCATGTTTGAAGAAAAAATTCTACATTATTTTGTTCAGATTTTTCATATGTTATTTCAGTTTTGTGGTTGTACCCCGACCCAACTCTAGACCTTGTTTTAAACACTTCATTGTTCCTAACCCTAATTACAAATGTTTCAAACATTGATATTTTAAAGAGGCTGTATTAAATACAAAGCTAAATCTATGTTAAAGTTACAACAATACCATAATTTAATGTGTATTACATCAGTGTTATATTTAGATTTAAAATATATAGCAGTGTTTGAATAACAATAAAGGTATATGATAAAGCCATTTCTCCAGTGATATACCTCTGAATAGAGAAAAAAAAACACAACAATTTGTAACCATAGACAACAAGACTATTTAGATATTTGTACAATAACTGTATTATGTAACAGTAGAGTGATAGCTAACAATGCTATTTTTATTAAAAAGATGTCTAAATGTTAAAAAATTGATGACAGTAAGAATTTGGTTTCTAAAAGAAGGAAAGATAGAGATGTAAATTACAGTGTTAAAAAAGCTATTGAAATTTGCTAGCCAAGTTAGAAAATATCTTTGAGTTTGTGTTTTTTGTTTAAAATTCTTACTAAACAAACTACCAACAGCTAAAATACTATAAGGCATCCATAATGTATAAAATACTATAATTGATAAAATTAATAGTTTAAATATCCTCAAATTTCTTTTTGAAAGTGTTTTTATTGCCTGATTCATTGGACTTATTCTGGATTTTTTACTTTTCAAAAAGGTTATAATCTTTAATCCAGAAAATAGTAGAATTGCAGATGTTAAAAATGGTCCAGCAAAGAGGTAACAGCTTGTATTAAAACTAATCTTATAATCTGGAGCGCATATAATCTCAGATACCAAAAAGCTGTAATCTTCCAATTCAAATATCTTTAACTCAGGTAAACAGCTAAAAGTATACAGGAAAATCCATAAAAGTATCAGTATGATGAGAATCTTCCTTTGTGTCATGATAGTTGTATACCTGAAGTAAACATGAAATATAAAATTAAGCCTATAAATGCATTTAGAAAACACATGCTTATCATAATAATTTACAGCTAAATATCTATCAAAAGCTATTATTGCAATTGTCCAAAGAGACAGCATACCACTTGTTGTTAGAATTATACCAGAAATTTGACAAACTACATATCCATATTGATATTTACCGGAAACTGATGATGTAAATGACACCATTAATGATACAACACTTATTTTAAAATCAGCAATAGATGTATTTATTAAGAGAATTTTTGTCATTTTTGGTATTTTTTTAACAATTGGTAAAGTTAATAGAGCAGCTATTGTTGAGAAAAATGATAGAAATACAGGAATTCCAACTATAATACTCCTTAAAGGATTTGAAATTGGATGTTCCAATGCAGAATTCATGTTGATGAATATATTTTATCATACTGACAATAAATAAATATATCAACATTATATAATATATCAAAAAACATTGATCATCTACCCGTTTCCATAGAAAAGAATAAAATACTGCAATAAAACTTCGTATAGACAAATGCTATTTTCATTAAATCGCAGTTTTATTATTTATAGATATCATCAAGTAAGGTTGATTAACTGAATAATTGACTTTTGCTGTATTTTAGACATGTTTTTTGTATGAGTTGATAACTCTTGTCATTTAACTGTTTTAGTTAAAAGCAGACATTTTGAATAATTTTAAATTCTTCGTTCAGTTTGCTATGTAAA
>CAJFCJ010000203.1:0-18620 GCA_904063045.1 Dimorphilus gyrociliatus
ATCAGTGTTTCATATAGGAAAGACTTTCCTGAGCCACCTGGTCCATCGAGAACATAAAACGCTTATCACCATCTGTTTTAACTCCTTTGATGATTTTATCAAAAGCACTCCTCTGTTCCTCATTAAATAATTATAATTTGATAAATATTTTTCTATTTTTTTATCTTTGTTTATTATTTTTGGTGATTAATATTTGGTAGGAGATGGTAAACCAAGTATATTACAATTAAAACTGTGTAATTTAAATATGTTTTCAATTTCAATTAATGCTTGATTTTCAGCATCGTCTTGAAAGTCCTCAGTCATGTCTTCTATGAAATCATAGAAGAGTTTTTTGTATTATGAGGTCTATTGAATACACAGATATAAGCAAATACTTGTCTTATTTGCTGAGGCTTTATGTCATACATGCCTCTTCCATGCACCTATACCACTCACTATCAGTAGACAGTAATCCCAATGCCTCTGCTGCTTCCTCGAATGATTTATATTTTATGTTATTTATTGTCATTAAGTCATTGAATGACTTGGCACCTTTTATATGTAATAATAGCATTCTTAGATAGAATCTTTCTCTATCATTAGGTGTGACTGTATACATTCGAGAATAATGTTTGTTAAATTCCTCTGTCTTTTCTTCCAGAGGCCCTTTTCGAATGTATAATAGAGAGGAATTTCAGTATATAAATATTTATTGGCATCTTTATCTACTCTATTTAATTCAAAACATATCATTAATTAAAATTAGACTTTATTCGTTATTCCCTTGTAAAGTCCTCATTAAATATTAATTTTGTTGTTCAGGAAGATGAACAGTATCTTATTATAGCATGGGACTTATCATGCATTTTGTATTCAAGAAGCCTCCACATTGCTTCTGGTGCACTCATATATCTGGTACTGAGATACTGCTCAATCTCATTACCATTAAATAATTTATATTTGCACAGTCATAACCTTTATAACATATTTAAATATATACTTTACTGATTTTATGCTCGAGCAGATTTCAACATTAATATGACAATTGTATTTCAGTAATAAGTATTTGTTGTATGGAACAACATTTCTATTGTCGACTGTGTATTTTTTATATTTATATACATGTCCCTTTCTTCTCATGTAAGTTGGATAACAGTTATCTCCAACTTTAGTATCCTCACAGTATTGCTTAGGATACTCCTTAGTACATTCACCATTTTCCATGCATGGTGAGTTTAAGTTTGTCTCCCCACAGGGACCATGTATCATATGTTTGAGCACCTTAGATTGTAAAATTTTATCATTATAGGTATCTCTGCAGATACCACTTTGTTTATTCGCTCAACTGTTTCTATTTTATTTTTTTTATCCAGAATAATTAATATGTGAGCATGTGGAGGCCTCTTTTCTGGAACTCAATGGTATATATAAAAGCCTCTATTTTACCAAATATTTTATTTTTAATTAAGTCTTTTTTAAGCTCGTATATTTTAATTTAAATACTCGAGCTACTAAATCTGGCCTGTCAGATGCTGTTTGGCCATCAAAGAGGTTTTCTTTTATTTCCTTCCAGTTGGGATTACATGTCATTGTTATGAAAAGATCTGGCTTTCCATACTTCCCAACTATTGCCATCGCATCATTATATCTCTCTCTCATGTTACGCGGAGAGCCTTGGAAGGTTGATGGTAATATAATTGGTTTCCCTATATCTCTGTATCATTATTTAGACTATCCATTAATCCTCTATATTTTTCTACTCTTAATTTATTTTGATTTAGTCTTATATAGTTTAAATTATTGGCTTCCACCTGTAGATAAGAGTCTATGATCCATTGCTGGAATAGTCTTGAGCCATATAATAGAGGATTAAATTCATTTAGTCTGCTGCAGTTGTGATCTTTGTGCTGCAGCATGGATATCTTTTTACCACCATTTGTTAGGTTTGTACACCATCCCTTTTCACCATATGGATAAAATAATGAGTATACCATTGGATCGAGATTATGACTTAGTATATCTATTTTTTCACTGAATATATTTTCTTTTGGATACACTTTTATATCTCGATCCATTGGTGGTTCTCCATTAGAGTCATTAAATACCATTGCTACTTCGTCTGCCTTTTTAGTACTGAATCTCTTCTTAAGCAGTCCTTTTGCTGCTATCATCTACCACTCCATATTGAGTGGCCTGTGATGTTTCTTTTTCGATTTGAGAGATATTTTTATAACTTTTAGCAAATGGATTTGACTCTCTCATTAAATTATCTAAGTTTTTTAAGATGTTTTTTTGACAGCCTGTATTTGCTTTGTTATTTAATCTTATATCAGTTGCCATTTCATTATCGACAACATATAACTGTGCATATTTCTTTTGACTGTCTCCATTATTATATAATGGATGGTAACTGTGGTGGTATGTTTGGCCATGTATCTTCAGACAGTATGGACCACTACTATGCTTATTAGTCTTAGCACCAAATGAAGCAAAAGATATGGCACTGTTATAAGATCTGATATACTTTTTAAAATTTTTGTGGTCTTTATTTTTTTTATTTGTCAACAGATCTTTTAGATATACAGGATAATCTGCTCTACTTTGAATGTTTACTTTACCACCATGGCAACAGCTTTTGAATATTTTGTTAGTAGTTCTTTCATCTTCAAAAGTTTAAAGAATTACAGAAACTACATATTTTGTCCATTCTTCCACAGTTTCATCTTCAAAGTTTAAAGAATTACAGAAACTACATATTTTGTCCATTCTTCCACAGTAGTGTTCTTGGACTTTATTCTCAGTGTCATTAATCACATTTTCAGTGATTTTTTTAATTTTAAAAATAACTTTAAGAGGTGATGATTTGCTATCATTCATGCATAAAAAGCATGGATCAACCTCTTTTTAACAAAAAGATTATTTTTAAAAATGACTTTATTTTGTTTATAGCACAACTACAAACAGATTTGGAATGACCACCATTAGTAATATGATGATCAATATTTGATGAACATTTTGTGTGTCTGCATCAGAAAGTTTTAACTTTAAATTAAAAGCTTATTATTTTTTTAGAAAACATATGGGTTGTTTTAAAATGATTTTATTTATAATATTATTTTTTCTAGAAAATTCATTTCCATATTTGGAAGTATAATAGCTCTTTTAATATTTACCAAATTAGGTATGCATTTAATTAACAAAAATTATTCATAGTTTTATTTACGTTTGTTTGTAATAAAATTGTCTTCAATAAATGATGTTTATATGTTTTATGAATTTATTTGAAAAATTATACTTTATTAAGTTGAAAGATAAACAACCAAGAGTTTAAAATTTAAAGATAAACAATATACATGTTTTACAGAAGTTCTAAGTCATATTTTTAGAGATTTAAGATTTTGATTTCTACCCCCAATTTTGTCTTTTTATATATATGATTATTTTTTTTATTTATATTGTATATTAATTTACTATACTATAAATTAATTTGTATTTCATATTAATTTAGTATTAAAGTAATTTTAAAAATATTTGAATAATCAAAAAATATACAAATATAACCAAAAATCTTTTTCTTTGATTATATTAATTAAATCATATTTTATATTATATTATTGTATTTCAGTTAAGAATTGGTAAAAAAAGAGTCTAAAAAATTTAATTCTATACTAAAACGTAAACTTATAACAAATTTACTGTATTTTCAATCCTTCTTTTTTTCAAACAGAATAAATTTTATTAGGTTTAGTAAAACTGCTTTTTTAAACAAAATAGTTTTAAAGATAAAATGTTTCATAATTTATAAAATTTACAACTCAATCTTTTAACAAACCCCATGAAAAATGAAGAAAATATTAAAAAAGAGAAGAATTTATTCGATTTCATTGAAAAGTGATAATAGTGTTTGTATTCTTGATTTAAATAATCCTGAGGTTATTAAATACTTAGTAAGAGATGTTAAAGGTGCTTGTATAGGTACAAGTGATGAAGAAGCTTCAAAGGTTGACTTACTTTCAATTTTCAACCCAAAGCTTAGATACTCAATAGATAGAAACTTAGAACTTACATCAGACAATAGAGCTTCTAGGTACTTCGCAGATAATAGGATCTGTTTTAACTGTGGTAAATAGGACATGTAGATAGGAAATGTCCAAGTAGGAATGTCAAAACTTGTATTCTTTGTTCTGGACATGATCATACGAAGGGTAGTTGTCCACAAATAGTATGTCTTAGTGTGGTATGTGTGGTCATAGAATTAAAGATTGTAAAATTCTTTACAAATCTCTTGATAATAACAACAAATAAACAAAGTGACAACGGTTTGAGATTCAAAATGTGTATAAATGTCCTAATGAACATTCTATGTTTGATTGTCCTAGAAAGTGGAGAGTTTATTTGACTAGTTCACTTGAAAATCTTGAAATGAACAGAATTAGAAAAATATGTGTTAATTGTTTCTCAGATGACCACTTTTTAGATGATTGTTATAAACATAGACACTCAAAGACTTCTATATTTTGTAATTCATTCTATAAATATATCAAAAAAATACATGGCACCGAAAGAAAAGAGGACTACTTTGAAAAACTTTATAAAATAAGAGAAAATCTTAAAAGGGAAGAAAGAAGAAAAAATAAGTTTAAGATATCAAAAAATAGAAATAGAAGAAATAAAAATAATACTTATTCAATTTTTTTTTTCAAATATTTGTATATAAAATTTAGACTATATTTTTAAAAATACGGTTTTGTAGTTTTTTAATAGAAAAACTAAATTCTGTTCTAATTTTTGTTATTTTTTATTTTGGAAGTCATTTTTAAAAGCTATGAGACTAGATTAAAATATTTTTGAATTGACATATCATAAAATAACCCGAAACAAATTTCATTGCGGATTTGTTTAATTCAAATGCAAATGATTAACTTTAGATAGGTAAAGGAAAATTAGGTTCCCTTTCACATTAAAATTATATTTGTCGTTGAATAAGCATATCCTATATCGAATTACATCATTATTAAGAGTCTAGTTTCATTTAAATTGTTTCAATTTAGTTTTACATATTAAGTTTTAGTTTTTATCACTTTTAGATAGCTTATCATTTTTTTTTATTTGTTGCTTTTCGAGTAAAACTGTTAGTGTCTCAGTTACGGTTTATAAGAACATTTTTTGACAAATTCTATGGACTTTTTAAAATGTAAAAGATTTATACACTCAAATATTTTAGCGTTTTTGTTATTGTATAGTTGTAGAAAGCGTACTCATGTTGCCCATAATAATAGTAGATTAACTCATGGACATAATGAAGGAAGAGAACATGCAAAGGAAGCCACCATTCTGGATTTAAACATGGACATAGATACGGAAGAAATGGTGTATATGCTGATGCAGACCAACATTTATCTCATGGAAAAACAGGCCATTTTGGTAGTATAGATGGTCATGGAGAAGGAAGTTTCCCATTTGGAAGAAACACAGGACATTCAAGTAGACATGGAGGTCTAGGCGCTGGACACAGTAGAGCACATCATAAGGGCGCAGCAGCCAAAGCTGCAGGTCAAGGTGCAGCAATTGCAGCCAAGGAAGCCGGTGCTAATGATGCAGAAGCAGCAGCAGTTGGTCATGCTGCCTCCAATGCTGCAATAAGAGATATGGAGGCAGGCAGTGCAGCAGGGAATGATCCTTTTGCATACGGTAGACACAAACTCAAGAACTTAGATCTCTTCGGTCTTGGTCCAACAAGCCTTAATAGTCTATATAAAGGACCAGGCGGAAAATCAGCACAAGCTGCAGCAAATAGAGCATTGCTAAATGGAACTCCAATAGATTTTAATATGTATTATGATGGTACTCCAAAAGATTTAAGGCACAATAAAGGTGCTAGAAACTATATGGATATATTAGCCGATAAAGCTGCAGCAGGCCATCCAGCTGCTTTAAAAATTGAAGATGAACTTTCAAAAAGAAACCTTGGATGGAGGTGACGGAGCTTATGATATTTTGGCCGAAAGCTTTATTAATGGTGGCCCACGAGGACAAATGAGAGCAATGAATGAACTAAAGAACCTAGACAAGGATTCTAGACTCGCAATAGCACAACAGGAAGCACTCACATATAGTGGAAGACCAACTGATGAACTGGTAAAATTAGTCTCTAATTTAGGTCCTGATGGAGATAGACCTAGCGTATTTGGAAAGTTTACACCTGAAGAAATTGATAGACTTATGCGACTTGCAGAAGATCCAAACTCACCTATTCATAAAAAATCATTGATTTTAGACGAAGACTTAAAACATGAAACTGAAAACTTCCCTAAATACACAGCAGAAATTGGAGAGAGAGCAGAAAATGAATTTAGAGCTAACCATCCTGAAGCATCACCTTCTCAAGCAAAGCAATATGCATCAGAAAAAATAAAAGAAGCAGAAAGAAAGTATCAGATTTGATAGCTGCTAAAAAAGATAGATTAAGATTAGCCAGAGATTCAGAGGCTGTTGAGGAAGTTGCAGAAAAAGCAGAAGAAGAGTATTTAGCAAATCACCCAGGTGCACTTCTATCCGAAGCTAAAACATATGCAGCTGACAAAGCAAGTTTAAAACAGCAAGAATTAGATAAATTAAGAAGTAGAGACAAGAAAGAAGAATTAGAAGGACAGAAGGCTTATAAGAGTGCAAGAGATATTGGTCTTCCACACGCAAAGGCCAGTGAAATTGGTAAAGACGTAACAGATGCCGAAAGAGCAGCTCATAATTCACAAGATGTTACATATAATGATGCAATTACAAATGGATTGACACCGCCTGAAGCAGATAAGTTAGCAAAAGCAGTAGGGGATTTAGAAAAACTCAAGAAGGATCCAAGACTAACACCTCGAACACCAGAGGAAGAATTAAGAAAAAATATTCTTATGGAAAGATTATCAACTTATATTAATGGGCCCGTCGATCCATTACATCCATTAAATGACCCAAATCATCCCCTTAATAATCCATTACATCCATTAAATGATCCGAATCACCCAGCTAACAATCCACTACATCCATTAAACGACCCATTAAATCCTTTAAACCCACTAAACGATCCACTTCATCCAAGTAATATTTTACCAAGTGATCTTAAACCAATAAATTCATTATCTGAAAGTGAAACTAAAATTAGAAGTGCTCTATCCAAGATAGGTCCAGATGGTTTACCTAAAGCCCCTATAATATCTCCATTTGAGAAGAATAAGGCACTTGAACCAATTTTGCAAGACAAACTTGATTCATTGATCAATAAAATTCCGCCATCCATTTTAGATCGTTTACCTGCAATAGAAAAGGATCGGCTATTTGACATCCTTAAAGGTGATGTTTTACAAGATGCAGCAGAGACTAAAGCAGCAGTCCCACTTCCTAAATTATCATTAGTCGAAAAGGATGAAATAGTAGATAAAATAGTTACAAGTTTGACATCTCCAGATCCAGTAGAAAGAGAATCAGCACGTACAATAATGGAAGAATTTATTAATAGAGATGTTGTAACACAAATTAATGAAAAAGATCCTCTTGTAAAAGAACTTAGAAAGCAAGAAGTTCAGGAAGAAATCTTAGGAGATTTAATAGAAGAGGTATTACTTGCAGGAAGAATAAAACCATCAACTGAACTAAATAAAGAGAATCTTAAAAGAATTGAAGAAATTAGAAGGAGAATGACTACACCTACAACACCAGAAAAAGAGGAAATAAGAAGACAGTATATTAAAGAAGAAGCGGAAAAGCTTAAAAAACCAATTTCTTATGAAGCATTGATTTATGGTTCTCTTGCAGAAACAGAAGAGCTCTTAAATAACACACCTCCTGATAAAGCTAGAGCAATTGGATTACAAGTAGCAGAAAAGACACAGGAAAAATTAGACCATGCAGTCGCAGAAGCATTAAGTGCCAAAGCACAAAGTGATATAATTAGTGCACGAAGTGTAATTAATAATGCACAACAGCATTTGTTGCCGCAAGATGAAGAAGTTATTGATGAAGCAGAAAGAATTCGTGAAGAAAGGGAGAGTCTTAAACACATAGAAGATGCTATTGCATCTGAAAAAAGAGCAGAGGAAATGCAAGAACTTGCAAAGGATGCATTTAGAGTAGCTGAAAAACATAAAATGAATGCAGAAGAGGCCATTTTAGCATCAGAAGAGGCTGAAAGAAAAGCTAAACGTTTAGAAGATGATGAACATGCAGCCAAAGCAGTAGAAAACACAGACAATATATTAAGTGTTCCTCCAGAACTTAGAATGGACGAACTTGGAATCAAAAAGGTAATTGGTGATGATGCAGATGAAGTAAAACTGACAAATGCATCAATTAAACTTCCACTTAAATCATTTGGTGACTTTGAAGCTAAAAATGAAAAAGAAGAAAATCTAAAAGAAGCACAAGAAGAACTCAAAGATGATTTAAGAAATAAGGTAACAGGGAAAAAATACGACTCTCCATTAAACGTAGTTGAAGGTAAAGATGGATTTTTGAATGTGGGAGAAAATGCCGAATCTGTCGAAGTCAAAAAAGGTAAAGTTATTTATCCACAACATGCTAAAGCAGAAATGGAAATGAAAGGAATGGACACATCAGCTCTTGTACCAAAAGTAAATTCTGGAGAAAGGGAAAACATGGCAAATGGTAGACAATACTTCGAAGCAGAAGTTGAAGATATGACAATGGAAATGCCTAGCCCAACAAACCCCGCACCATCACATGCTTTATCCGGAAATAGTGGAGTACTTGATACATCGCTTGCAGAAGAAATTGAGATAGATGAAGGAAAATTAAAGGTTAAACCATGGAAGGATTATGTAGCAGACGTTAGACCAAAAGTAAATGAATCGATAGAAAAGAAATCAAGACTATCACCTCAGCAAGAAAAACTAGTAAGAAAAACAGTAAGAGCTAGCACAGACTAAGACACAAGTGATGGTAGGATCAGATGGTAAGAAATTTGTTAAAATTACACCACAGTATGGTGTACCACAAAATATCAGCGTAAATGATGTCATAGAAACTATGACCACAGAAGGAGCAACAGGACAAGTTGGTGTTGGAGGATTTGAAGCACCAAAGAAGAGAACGGTAGGAATGAACATAGCAGAAGAAAAAGAAAACATACTCGAACAAATAGAAAAGGCAACATTCAAGGAAGCAGCAGCATCCGGAGAAGCCCAAAAATACATAGATTCTAAGAACGCAGTAACAATGACAGAAGATGAAACTAAACAACAGGTAATTGAAGGAAATGTAGAAGCATTTGAAACTGAACAAAAAACAGAAGAGCCTGAAGTTCTCACAGAGGAAGAAAAGACGGAAATTATTGAAACAGCAGTTGCTAGTGGACTTCCACAAGAAATAGCAGAAATGAAAGCTAACGAGAAAGAAAAGGCTTTGGTAGAAGGATTTACAGAAGAAGTTGCTGAAATAAGATCTACAGAGATGGCAAAAGCCATGGGACGTGGAATGACTAGGGAAGAAGCAGCAGAATATGTAGATGAAATTATTACAACTATGGAGGAAGTAACCGAAACAAAGAAGCCACAACCAGCCAAATTCGCTATTTCACCAGAACAACAATCCTTACGTTCACATTACAAGTCGCCACATTCACTTAAACCAATAAAAGAAGTACATGAGCTAAGATCTAAGGGTATGATGCCTAATGGTCAAGGTATGGAAGAAGATGCAATTTATAGTGATCTAGTAAAGAGAGCAGATGGAAATGCAAAGAAGATGAATATAAAACCAAATGAGTATAAAAAGATGGTTGGAAAGATTCCATTAGGAATTTATGAAGAATTTAATGAGTTCTCACAAAAACAAAATAACTTAAATTCGGAAAGACATAAAGGAAGTGTGCAGGTTCTTAATGCCCTAACTGGAGGAAATGTTAAAGAGTTAGAAGACCAAATATTTGAATCATTTAAGAGAGTATCAGGACATGCACATCCTTATAAGTCAATTCCTGCATCACCAAAGAAATTAAAATCGATAGATCATAAAGTAAATAAAGACGGTATAACTGAATATAGATTAAGTTATGACACAACCAATACTAGGCCTGCAAATATTGGACAGAAAGCAACAAAAGAGCACTCCAGTTACTTGGCGACAAAAAAGGAAAGAATAAAAATGTACCAGTTACTGTAAATAATAAACCACCACAACCAAAGCCACGATCTAATCCTAGTAGAACACCAATGTTGGTACAACCTACACCACAAATGATGATGTACCCAACACCTAATTCTCAGTACTTTTATCCTAATGGATATTCCTATCAACCACAACAACAGATATTTTATGGACCACCTAAAAAGAAACCTAAGAAATCAAAAAAGTAATTGATTAATTAAAACCATACTTATAAACAATATTTTTCATTAAAAATAAAAACTCTATAACTAAATCATACTTATAAATGATATTTTTTCATGAAAATAAATTCTATAACTAAAACATACATATAAATAATATTTTTTGATTAAAAATATAAATTCTATAAAAAGAAATTTAATATAAAAAATAAATATTCATTAAAACCATACTTATAAATAAAATCTATTAAATATAAAATTACTAAATAAAAATAAAAATTCTATAAAAAGAAATTTAATATAAAAAATTAACATTCTTTAAAATATTCCCGTAAATTTTCTAATTCAACTCTATCAGTCTCAGATGGTATAATAAGAGAATGTAAAGGCCCTCCAAAGTCTAGTTTAGCTAAAGATTTAACACTTTGGTAGTACACTTTTTCATCTTCAGAGCCAAATCTACAAATCACAATAATTTTTTTATCATCTGTTATTATACCATATCCTTTCTCCTTTTCACACTCCATTAGTTGTTTTATAGCTACATCTGCAGTCATAAACCTATTACAATCTCTTTTTATATCTAAAAGACATATTGTATGCAACCCAATTTCATAATTTTTCTTTAGGTAGTCATAAAAGCTATAAGGCCTCCAATTTTCAGTAAAAAATGGAATTGAAACAGTACGTCCATAATTATACGAATAAAGACCGTACAACCCCATAACATTTAGTATTGATGAATTATGAAATACTTTATATTCAATATTTCGTCTTTTACATTCTAAAATTAATTCTATATGAGTTGTAGCAAAAAAAGGAGTACCGATAACAAGAAGAGATATGTTTTGATGTTGAGCTTCATCAATATACTTATAATCAACTTCTATTTTACTTCTATCTAGCTCTATCACTGTTTTTCCATAAAAATTTGATAAATCCTCTATTTTTTCAGGAAGCAGTGAAGTATAAGACTCAATGTAAACCTTTGAAGAGTTTTTTATTATTTCATAACATCTAATACTTATATCTTTTTTAGAACATAGACCAGTTCCTATGATATTTAACATTGGGTAAAAAAAAATTAAAAAAACGTACATGAAATACTTTTAAATGTAAATATTTAAATTATAAATTATAAAATATAATTCATCTACAATCTATACTAAATAATACACAAAAGAGTACTTTTATTGAGTTTAATAATATATATTTTAATTTTATTTAATATAACCTTTTTTATTTCTTATTTATAAAATATTACTATTTTAAATTATTTTTAGTATTTTTATTAATACTTATGGATTAAAATAGTTTTACTATTTCTCAGTGTATAAGATAAATAAGAATCTAAATTTTATATAAAAAGCCAAGTTTTGAATAAATTTAACACAATTTTTGAATATCAATAAAACTTTCTTATAAATTTTTAGTATTTAATTCCTATCAATCTATTTTTATATCTTTTTATCTTTCAATTAGATTCTAATTACTTTACTGAAAATGATTAAACCTTGATTTTAACATCAGATTCAATAAAAAATAATCTTAAAAATTCTTATGTAATACACTTTTTGTATTTTATTATTATATAAAAATAGAATCTCCTTTTTCTATACAAAACAAACCAATCACTCCTTTTAACTTATAAAAATAATTTTTTATTTAAAGACTCAAATAAAAAGACAGATGATTTTATTATTCCCACTTATTGAGCAAATTAAAGATTCATTACTATTGTACCAAGAAAAAGTAGATATTTTTGAAACACAGTTGTTATCGGATGACTATTTAGATACAGAGCAGATAAAAATAGAAATAGTTCAACTAAATGATGACATATCTACAAAATTGTTTAAATATAAAGATATCATAAACGATAGATCAGAAACTAATAATATACCTAAAACTGAAGAACAAAATATAGAAAAAGATAAAATGACGACACCTGTTGATGTTAATAGTAAAAATTGTTATAGAAATGATTTTTTATTGAGTATCGAAGATTCAAAAACTAATAATATACCTAAAACTAAAGGAAAAGATAAAATGATTACACCAATTGATATTGATAGTAAAAATTGTTATAGAAATGATTTCTTATTGAGTATTGAAGATTTTATAACGATTACCTCAAGACTTTTAGTAAAAATAGATGAATTTTATTCAAAATAATGTAACAAATCCACAAAATATGTCTGTAGACCAACTTTAAGATCTGCTGATGATTTCAGAAGTAGGGTTTTATCATTAGAGATTATAAAAGATGAAGTTAAGGAAGAAATAGGAGAACGTGTGCTGTTTACACAGAACGTATAGATTTATTAAAAATGAACGGATTTGATCTTTTATAGAAATGTATCATTCATTGATAACCAAAATATTATCAAAGCATTACAATTATATATATAAATTAATATAATTTGTGTTTTTCTAGTATTCTATTGTATTAATATGGTTCTTTTATATAACACCTTTTCTTTTTAATTTTTCATAAATTAGTATAATTTTTTTTATATATGACATTTTGTTATTATGTTGGGTAAAATTTGCTTTGGCCTTAAAATAAGTAAAAACTTAGACCGACAGTTTTTTAAACATTTTTTTATTTCAAGAATTTTCATCAAGTCAATAATTTTAGAAGAAGGATTTTATTTTTTAAAAAGTAAATAATCATTGATATGATTTTCTCAAAAATTAAGGCGTATTTTAGGCCATTTACATTGGCATTCAATATTCTGAGTGTGGACATCTTTTATTTCTATATAAAAAAGCTCAGTTTTTTAGTTTACTGACAAATAAGCATGGTTATATGTTTACATTACAATAGCCTTTTGATTCATCAGTTTTAACTGAGGAGTTTTCTTTAACATTATCTAAGATGATTTATCAAGGATGTACTTCTTTTCTTGATAGTTTTGAAAAAGCACTCTTTCGTTATTATACTATCCTTCTATCCTTGTTTTAATACTCTTCTTATATTTCATTATCACTTGCTTAGTGTACCCGCGGACATTTAGATAACTTTTCTACCGTCCCCAATTGATTTACCATCCTATCAAACTTAAAACTATAATAAATAATTTATGATTTATGTTGTATTCTCTTTTAATCCTATCATATTTCGGTGCGCCTCAACTCGCCAACTGGCGAGTTGAGGAAAACTCGTCAAAACTTCCCTGAGGGGTTAAAATGCACCAACTCGCCAAATGGCGAGTTGGTAGTATAGGAAGAAAAAATTTTCATTAAAATTTTTTAAAAAAAAATTATCCTTAAAATAAAATTTAATTTTCAAGTAGCCAATCAACAGTATTTTCTAATGCAATTGAAAAACCATTATCTGTAAAAATTTCATAATTTTTTATTATTAATTGTAATTTGTATTCTTTCTTTAAATCGCTATTAGGAATTTCAATATTTCTTCCAGATAAAGCTTGAATCACTCTATATCGACATCTTTCCTCCTCTTTGCAAATTAGTTCATGAAATCGAGCTATGTTTGGATGAGCTATAATCGATTCTTGATTTAATCCTCTATGCCAGGCTTCAATAATATTTGTAGTTCGAGGTATGTTTTTCTTTATTCTATCAAAACATGACCAAAACTCGACACTATATCTTGGATGTATTAGCTGACGATCTTCAAATTTTCCAAGGTAGGTTCTCTCAAAATAATCAAATAAAGCTTTTAACTTTTCATATTTTTCAGATTCTAATGTTAAATTTTTAATATCTTGGAAAGTATCGAATACATCCTCCACTGGATAAAAAACAATATTAAGCAATTTTCTTACTATTTTTCTGATAAAAAGGTTTTCTTTGTAGTCTTTTGTTAGTCCTAGCTTTTGTACATGTTTCCAAATAGACTGACTAAAATGAAAACAACATCCATATACTTTTGTGCTGTTAAAGGTTGTATTCAATGAGTTGATTAATGCCTTTTCAAAATCTACTATAATATGTATTGGTGTAAAAGAACAATTCTCTTTCATATATTTAAAGCATTTATTGTATAGTATCTCAGTTTTATTTTCAAGTAAAATAAAACATAAAGGATAGAACTTTCCTAGAACCTGACCCTGAATAGTTATCAACTGTTGAAAGCCGTTAGGAACTGATTTAAAGGTTCCATCAATCAAAACTATCTTCGACTTTTCTGTAATCTCTTTTTGATAAGTTGATTGGAAAAATACAAATCTATTTGGCTTATTTATTCCGGAGTCGAATTGCAAAAACTTATCACCTCTAAGATTATATCGAAGACTCTCAGGAAAATCCGGGATGTTCGGTTTTAAGCCACTAAATTTACTGTTTTTTATTCTATTGACATAATTTTTAAGCGATTTTTCTGTAGGCATCGCTGGTATTACTTCTGGTTTTACACTAGACATGGCTCTGATAACTATATCGGAAGTTCTTTCGTTGCTAGTTAAACAGCTTTCCTTCATTTTTTGTCTCTTTAAATGGACTTCCACTTTTTTTTGGTCCGAATCATGATTATGAGCAACTGTGACAACGTATAATCCCAATTTCTCCTCCACAATTTTTCCTTTACATGATCTCTTCTGACATCTCCAGTACTTTTTCCCATCAATTGCGCTAGATAAATTATAAATATAACCATTTAGTATGGCAATAGGCTTTCCTCGCTGACTCACACTAAATAAAATTCCTGACATTTTAAGGATAATTTTTTTTTAAAAAATTTTAATGAAAATTTTTTCTTCCTATACTACCAACTCGCCATTTGGCGAGTTGGTGCATTTTAACCCCTCAGGGAAGTTTTGGCGAGTTGGTGCTGTGCCTTCATCCCACTATTTATATTAGAAAAGTTCAAAAAATCAATAAGGTCGACCATTAGTCTTTCATTAGTAGCAGTAGGTATGATTGCAAGATTTTTTTGTTACAGAGCTATAAGGATAAAATGGACACTTTCCAAAATAAATGGAAACTTTAAAACTTTATTTTTAACTTTTTTTAGTTTTTTTATCTTAAAGGTATTGTCAAGTAGTAGGGGTTTCTACATTTGGCATCAATTATAATGCCCTAAAAAATAAGATAAGATAAAACGAACAAGAAAATATCAAAGGCTCGATGAAAACCTTTTCGAGCAAATTAAAAGACTAAAAAATACCATGAAAGTACCCACAATTAGCAGCATAACTAATGTATCTAGGTCAAGAATTTATGAAATCATAAAATTTCTTGAAACAGAGCTGGATTCCGCCTTTTCCAAATTAGCAAGCAAAAAAGGACCAGCTTGGAAAAATAAGACTACTTTAAAGGCAAATATAATTGAAGTACTTAGTAAAGATAATGGTCTAACTCAAAAGGAAGCTGGAGAGGTTTTAAACAGTGAAAACGTTTCTCTATCTCAAATTAAAATGAGTATCTTGACAAAACAGGCACGATTAACAAGAAAAAGGTTGAAAAGAAGAGCGTCAGTGACATTTGAACAGTCACATATTGAGAAGAGGCACAATATGCATCCGAAATGATGCTCAATAGGCATAAGCAAATAGTTTTCTTTGATGAATCAGGATTCAATTTACAGTTATTAAATAGTTATGGATGTTCACCTACTAATACAGATCCGTTGATATCTGTTAATCCATCTAGAGGAAGAAATATATCCTTTTGTGCAATGTTTAGCCTAAATGGTATAATCGATTATACTATAGTTGATGGATCATTTAATTCAAACCAGTTTGGTGAATTTATACAAAGCTTCTTGAATCGCCATAGCCTTACAAATGACACTTTATTAGTAACGATTGAAGCTTTTATACACAGAACCGAACAGTCAGAAACATTTTCAGAACAATAATATTTTATTTAAGTTTCCTTCACCATGTCCTCCAGACTTTAATCTCATTGAGAATGTATTTTCAGTATTAAAATCAAAAGTTTCTAGTAAAAGACCGTGTAACAATCAGTTCTATCCTAAAAAGTTATATTATTGAGGCATTGATTCATTTAATGATAATAAACAAAATATTTTTCGTAATTTCTATCGTAAAATGTGGGAAAATCTAAATAGTGAGTTAAATCAATAAAAATAACATTTAAATGCAATGTTCTTTTAAATTATAAAAAGGTTAAAATTTTTTTTTAAATTTCCATTTTATTTTGGAAAGTGTTCATTTTCCCCCTGATAGCTGTGTATAACAGGTGGTTTAATCTTTTTACAAAATTCGCACTTAGATGCAGAATTTTTGACGTCAAGCTGTTTTATTCCATAATATTTCTCATTTATCAACATAAAAACCTTGTTTATACCCAAACTAACTGGCTCATGGTATTTTTTGATTATCTTCTCTTTCAAAACCAGTTCATAATCACATATTACTAGTTTTTTCATATCATCTTTCCTTATAACAATCTTACCATTTTTTAGACCCAAGTCTTTGATTCTCGTTCTAAAACTCTTCTTTTGTTCCTTACTGAGACCTTCCTTGTATATTTTATGCATGAGACCTCTAACTATGAAGGTTGTTTCAACTAATGATTCTATCTTTATTAAACTACCAATATTTTATTAGAAAAAAAAGTTTTATACATTATCTAATTATTTTAAAAAATTATTTTACAAACCTTTCATACTGATCAAGATCCATATGTAGAAACTATTTCATGGTAATTAAGTAGGGGTCACAATTAAATACCAGCCTTTTTCCTAATTTAGAACGAATTTAAAATTTAAGCAAGTCCAATTTGATCTATTTCAAAAAGTTAGTACGATCCGAACCCATATTATATAGGGTCACAATTAGATGCAACAGTCATACTATAAGTTATTATATTAAAACATTCGATTAATATATAAAACTGCTAAATATTCATTTAAATGTTAATCTTAAGATAAATTATATTTGATTTTATTAATACTTTAAAAATTAAAAAACTACTTTATTGAGTGGTTTTTGGATAAATTAAAACGTGTTGTTTTTTAGTATTTGATAAATTTTTATTAAATTAATTAATGGAATAATTAATTACTAATTTAGTATAATTAATATACAAAAAAGGAAACTTAAAAATATACATTTTAAAATAGTAAATTGTCTTTTTAATTACAAAAAGTAGGATTCATTTTTTTAATTTATCAAAAGTTTTAATTATATAAAATTACCGTTGAACATAAGTCATGATTTTTTTAAGAACAATAATTTTGAACTTTAGTTCTATTAAAACGTCAAGTTTTAGCTTAAATGAGAGTAGTAGTCACGACAACAGACTACCTACAAATAACTGTGTCATTTTTAATACAAATGAACTTAAAGGTTCTAGTAAGAGTGCTTTGAAGCCGTACTTTGATGATTTAAAGGAGGAAAAACTAAATACAGATACAAATATTGCTAGCTGGATATTAAATAGGTTTAGTGATTGGATACAAGACAATGAATCTGAAACTTTCAAGATACTTAATAATAAGAAAAGATCGTATCTAGAAATAGGTAAAGGCGAAATAGGGAATATTTTAAAGCTTTTGGGAAATAAAGAAATGAACCAAAAATTTGTTAAATTTAGTCAAAAGCTTGCAAATGAGTTTAAAAGCTTAGAGGCTAAGAATATGTCAAAAATATGAAAAAGCTAACAGAAGATATAAAAAAGGTTACTGAAAGAGTTGCAAGTCAAATAAAAGAAGACTCTATACATAAAATAGAGAATGGAAAGAGAACTGCCCTCTTTTACTTTATTCTGATGTAATTGCACTTCAATCAGATGGTCAGCCAAGCCAATTACTTTTAAACAAGATTGAATTTAAATTGCCATTTCAAAAGTATATTTGAGAAATTTAAATTTTTGGTGAAAAGATGTCATATAAATTGTTGAGAAAGGATACTGCTATTTGAGGTTAGAGAAATTGTAAGAAGAAGGATATGCGATGTTTCGGAGTTTGTGAAAAAGTTTTACCTCAAATTTATTAGACTTAGAAGAAGCGATAGTAAAAGAAAATTCTCAAATTTGACACAAAATAGACTTGTTAAAATTATAGAAGAGACAGGACATTTAAAGAATGAGTATGGCAGAAAAAAGATATTAAAAATAAAGGTTCCAAAGAAGATATAATAAATAAGGATACTGACAATGAAGAATTATCAGAACAAGAAATCTCTAGTACTGAAACAGATAGAGAAAGGAATTTTGATGAAGAGATTATAGATGGTGATCTTGAAATTGAGATAACTGATAATAAACAAAAATATCCTAATGTATTTGAAGAAACATCAGATGAAATGAGTGACAATTATGATGAAGAGAAAAAGGCAAGAAGAAAGGCGGAGAGGGAAAGGATAG
>CAJFCJ010000204.1:0-13543 GCA_904063045.1 Dimorphilus gyrociliatus
TTTTTCAAAAGGCTACGCCAGAAATACACGTGGCCAAACTCAAACCTTGCCTGGTCATACTTAACATTTGGCCAAGTGTTGATTGATGACCATGTTTAAGGTTTGTCAAATAATGACTGATATAATGGCCTACAATTCTTGATGGAAAAAAGTTGTTGTAAGAGCTAGGTTAGGCTTAGGGTAAAACCACAGATTTATGGTTGTTTTCTGCCACATCCTACATGAACTTATTTTGATCTGTATCTTTAATATACAGTCCGCAGCAAATATATCCATATATGGATAAAAAATTTCTTTTCAAAAACTTGTTTTTCTGTAATTTTGAGAAATAAATTATTTTTTCTTAAATAAATTTAATTGCGGGTATATCATATCAGTGATGGAACATTTAAAATTGTAGAGGTAACATTTTACCAATTAGTGGCCATACAATGTTATGTGAAAAAAATTAGTCTTGACACAGTGGTCTTCATTTTATGACATCCCAACACATGAGAGCTTACAAATTAGCATTTAAAGTAATGGCTAATGTCAATCATATTTGTAATTTGTTAACTTTAATTCTTTTTTTAGAGAATGTGCTTTGATTCTTTCCATAATTTTCTGTAGAGCTACAAAGTGTTCTTCCAATGTTTTGGTAAAAACTATAATATCATCCATATATTTAATGCAGATGTTTTCCAATCCATTAATAACAAAATTTGCCATAACATGGCTGAAGTGTGAACATTTGCCAAACTAAAAGGCATGCAGTTGAATTCAAATAAATCAAATGGTGTAATAAAAGCAGTTTTCTCTTTGTCCTCCTTGATGGGGATGTGATGAAATGCACTTCTTAAATCTAGTCTCTTCATCAGATGAGTCTATAACCATTATGGAATCATTGTCAGACTCAGTTGTGTTAACAAGCTCTTCTTCACCAAAATTTTTTTCTGGAAGTTCAAGAACTAGATCTTTTAGGTTGGAAATGTTGAAATTCAAGATCTTAACAAATTTCAGAGCAATTAGAGAAATATTATTGAACCTATAGTGATTTGAAGTTCAAGGACAATTGCCTGTGTTTGGACTGAAAAATTTCATTAAAGGAAAATAATATCTAAATTGCTTGAAATAGAAAAAATAAGTTATTTAGTAATAATAATGCTATTAAATTAAATAGTGTAAAATTTTGTCAGTTTGCAGAGAGGTTGCAAAAAATGATACCTGTAAAAAAGATAACCAGTGGCAGAGAGAAATGAAATTGTAACATTTCATACCTTGAAAAATGTATATAAGGAAGTGCATTTCCCAAGCTTGACAGTTTCAGTTCAGTTTTTTAAGCAACAGGTTGTTTAGAACAAGAAGCTCATTTACTTGAAAAATATTCTTTGCACAAAATACTAGTGTTTTGTTAGTAAATTTCTCCCAAAATTTTATTTATTGAGACTATTTTTGGACAAACTTGGACAATGAAATAAATTCAAAAAAAAAGGAAGAGACAACTTACCCAGTAGGACAACTTGAATAATTTCTAGTCAAGTTGCTGAAAAGCTTAAGAAACACTGAACTGACTATTACAAAGATTGTAGCGTTATACAATATCAAAAGTATTATAATAAAAATAAGATTTCTAGCAGAAGACGAAAGCAATGATGAAAGTGATATTTCCATAAAATATTTTTATAAGTAGACTTTTTAATTGAACAGTTGGGAATGTTAATCTAATGGAAGCCATAAAGGAGAACTGTCTACTATTTGATTCTTTATGAATCTGAAAATATACTTTAGTATGAAACTAGTAAATTGGCCAACAGTTAAGCCAATATCAATTGAAAAAAAGCATGTTAGATAGATCAATGCAGTCTCGGATAAATCCACATCTTTGTGAGTAGTATACTTAAGATATATAAGAATCATAGTTCCATTTATCCAAAAATTCCCTTCTCACAAAAGCTTTATCTTTTAGCTTCTAAAAACTTTTTAGAATAGCTTCAGCTGGAAGAAAGGATAATAATTTTTTGGAAATCCAGCCATTTTCTGTGCACATCCCAAATTCTACAATAATTTAATAATAAGACAAACCACTGAATTTAAATAAAAGCTTACTTGAATTTTTGAGTAGACAGCTTGTGTCCAATGGAAGACAAAACCTTGAATAGGAATATTAGGGTAAACTGAGTTGAATGCAACAGAAAAGAAAGAAATGAGTAAGAAGGAAAAATCAGAAAGGGAAATAATTAACTTGCCTCTTTTCCATTAGATTTTGAAGACATTACAACTGGAATAACAATTGTGGCTGTCATTTGCTTTAATGTTTTTTGGTACAACTCTATTTTTTATTCTTGGCTGGTTACCAATGCTTGTGAAAGTTTTTACTAAAACAAAAACTGGTACACTTTTACAAATTTCATTCTATAAATGTATCAATAGGTAGAAAAATGCAGTTCTAAACCAAAATGTAATTGCTTAATTATGCATTTATTATGACGTCATCATTTTTAATCAAAGTTTTTTTCTTTCATTTTTGTCTGTACACTTACTGAACTCCAGTCTGTCTTTTATTAAGAGAGTAGTGTTCAATTTTCTTTGTATTACATCAAGAAATAGCAATGTATTCAGTTCACCTCCTGTTTTTTATAGAAAAATCTAAAGCGTTTACTTCAAAGCTAGCCTATTCATAATAGTACTTTGTTGTACTGTAATTGTATGAATTTCCGGTTCGTCACAACTGCAATCGTCCTTTCCAATCATTTACCAATTTGCCAAAGTACTCACACAAATAGAACCTTTAAAGTTCATCAACAAAACACGAGTATTTCGTGCAAATAATATGTATTGAGTAAACTGAGCTTCTAGTTCAAAACAAACTAGTTTACCTAAATATTTGTGTATAATTTAATAAAAACATGTGGCTGCATATTATAAAAGAACAGCCTTGCGCGAAAGTAGGTCAAGCCTGCTTTTATCTATCAGTGTTATCAGCACTGCCCAATACTACCTATCTATTGTAGAATAATACTGACGAATGTATGTGTACACGTATATCTAGCATGGAGCGCCATGCTGTTAAAACACAAACTGAGCGAAAATATGATTTCCCAGCAGAAATATTTTTTCTATTTTAAAAAATTCAAATCATTGACATCTGTTTTGATAAGCACATATCCTCGAATAAATCCTCTGCATAATGGACATTCGGGCTTTGGAAGATTAAAAATGCACTCTTTACAACTGATAACATGACTACAGGGAAGTATTAAAGTATCGGCTAACTTATTGAAACAAAGCTTACACTGCAGACACATTTTAACGTCTTGAAATTCTCTTGATTCGGCATCTGATAGGTTGTCCAAATCCATATTACGCAGCAAACACAATATCTGCCGAATGAGTCACTTTCCGTGCACTTTCTTCGGTAACTGCAACTTATTGTTTGTCGACAACATACAAACAGTACTGGCCAGCGTTATGGCCAACAGTTTGTCATCAAAAGCCATGAGTCATATTTTTTTTAATAGAATGGTATTATCTTAACTTTTAAAAGTAAAGCAACTTTGGTGATCATTAAATAGGTGTTGAGCAGTGCCTGATGGTCAACTATAAAGGCAGAGATGGTAACTTGTATAGGTTTTGTGCGTTGAAACAAAACCAACTAAAAATAAATTAGAGATGGATTAGTAACAAAGCACATCCGTTTGTAAATATAATACAAGATATTGTATAACAGTGCGTGTTTAGACAAATGCTTTTAGCAAAATTCTTTAGGCCTCAAAAATCTGTATGGATATAACCAGCAACACTAATGCCAATAAAATTAAATAATGATGGCCTTACCTTTTCTGCCTGCTCCAAACCTTTTACAGAATCTAACATAGACCTTCAAAAGTTTCATCACGTGATGTGCAAACCATTCCTTGACAATTGTCATTCGTCAAGAAATCATTAAAGCTCTTTCTACAATACGCCTAGATGACATCGGAATTTATGTCTATTCCTTATACAGAGTCTTAGTATTTACTTTTTCAGATAGATAGATAGAGAGAGAGAGAGAGAGAGAGAAAGGGAAAGGAAGAGTAGGTTTAGTAGAATTAAAGATCCCTCGTTTCCTCAGCAACTTGATTGCTTATAATGTTAAATACTGCTCAATATCTCACTAAATATGGACAATGTCTACAGGATTTTTTTTTTAAAAGATCAATCTCATCAAAAATTTCCATTTTGTTTTCAATCTTCTTAAATGATTTATTGATTCGGAATAATAATACTTTGTTCTTTGGAAAAATATGTTCAATTTTTTTGTATAGAAATTACAAGTTAAAGTTTTTTTTATCTTCTTTGTTGTTAAAAATAGAATATAAACTCACAAAGTCCGTCAGATGATCCCATTAGATTTGGCAATGTACAAAGTACTCAAATAAGCCTTTTTCCTCATTTGATTAAAATTACAGAAAGAGATATTTTCCAATGATTACAACATGTTGGACACTTTTAGTAGAATCCGAACACAACATCAGTTAGGGTCAGTTAATTGTGTTAAAAATTGGAACAGCAAACGTGTTCTAAATGCCAAACCTAGTTTTTGCCTCTGAATAGATACATTTATTGTCAGTAACATTGATTTCTCCTATATTTCACCTTCTATAACAGATACATCGAATATATATATATATATATATATTGACCATATGGATAATTATATCGCATTCATCAACTAGAATGTCTGCAAGTTTGGTATTTTTCTCCTTTGCAGTTTCGCTCTTTTCTTCTTATCTTCTGCAAGTATGTTATGGATTTATTCAAGAAGATGATAATATTGCTAGAAATCGGACAGCATTTCAAATGAAAACATACACGGATTCTAATATTGCAAAATTTGCAGTTGGATCAGAACTGGAATATACTAAATTTTCTCTCGATTTTCACACCTCTGATGGATGGTTGGCAATAGATCTAGAAAATTACTATCACATAACGGAAATTTGTTTTTTAAATAGAGCTACTTCCGGTAAAAAATAACCTATTTAATAAACGATATAGCAGTAACCATTATTTATGTTATCTTATTGCAGGAGCTTTGAAATATTTCAAAGCTTTCGCCGAAGACTCTTTGATGAGGAATAGTGAATTGTGTTTTCAAAAATTTGGAATTATTCCACAGCACTCCGACTCCAATTATACCAGTTATTATTGTAGAAGTTGCTCCTGCAAAGGATCGTTTATTAGACTGGAAAAAAGTACTCAATCCTTTGCTTTTGCCGTAACAGACGTAACGGTTAGAGGAACATTGCTACGCAAATCGGAAGAGAATCTATATCCTTTGCAAAATGCTGACATCTATTTTAAAAGTGACGAATTAAACAGTAATCCAAAATTAATGGATGGTATTTTCGGTGTAGGATCTGCAATAGAAACGAATGCATTTCCCAATTCTAGACCTTTCGTTAGAGTGGATTTGAAAGGAATCTACAAAGTGAAAACTGTTTTACTTGATACATTCCCTAACTTTGGTTTGTAGACTATTTTTGAAATGCGATTTTAAGATAAAAAATCTTTAACTTATCTTAGACAGTACCATCACCTCTCTAGAAGTTTACTTGAATCACTTTCCTGATACGTATGCCAACTATAGCGACAATAATAAGATAGGGAATATATCTCTGCCATACAGATCCGAGTCTTATACCCATGTTATCATTGCTGATCAATACATAACTGGAAGATATGTTGTTATTAGATCATTAGTAAAAACAGGCTATAATAACTATGTAAAACTATCAAATATCTATATTTACTATAAGGAAAGTAGCAAAAAAACTGGTATCTATCAAAATAAGGGCAATGTCAAAACATATAAAATTAATGGATTAACATCAACAACAACATTTACAAATCTAATAAGATTTCAATATAGAGATAATCAAATTAATAATATACTTCATACAAACGATATTTTGACCTTGGAAATTGAACCGGAAATCACCAATTTTTTCTGTATTAAAGGTAAATGAAACTGTAAAAAACAAAAAAAAAAAAATAAAAAATTTGTAAAACATTATTTTTCAGCGGACGCTTCACTCGATGTTGTTGGAAATCCGAAACGTTTAAATATTGAATTCCAATCAATTTACGGCAATAGAGAAGAAGAAATTGTTGAATTAGATTATAGAAATGATCATACTATTTGTCATAGTTTGTACGAGACGACTGTTGAAAAGATTACTATGATAGCGAAATGTAAAATGCGAATAGACGATTTTGGTGTGTACGTATTCAATTTGAAACAAAGCTTAAGTAAGTGAATTTTTTCAAGTTTTTGTTCAAAAAATTTTAAAATAAATAATAATTACAAACAAACAAAAAAACAAAAACAGTTTTGTTGGATAATAATTGTTTGTCAGCAACTGGCCAAAAGGTAATAAGTATTCCAGAGGCTGTTGTAAATCTTGCAACTGGAATAGGATTAATGGGAGATAATATTGACGAAAATGGATTAGTAGTTTTGGATAAAAGAGATGAAACTTTTAGAATTTGTCAATACCAAAGTTCAAGTTATAGCGAAGAGAGTGAGAATGATATCTATCTATTTCGTTGTGATAAGGGAATGGGGAATCTAAGCATTGATCTACATATTTTCAACTCAAATATGACAATAACTCACGTGATCAAAGTCCGTTAAGAGTTTGTGCTCCTTCTAATCAATTAATTCTTTTCTTTCTTTAACATTTGCTCTCCTAAACGATTAATAATAAATTTATTTTTTTAGAGATATGAATAGCTTTTTTTGAAAGTTCAATAAACTTTTTCTTTAAACTGGAATAGTATTTTAGTTCAATAAATCTTTAAATCACGTTTAGGCTTGTCTTTTAACGCAAGAAAAAATGAATGTTTTGAACCAATCTCTACAACAGAACTCAAGTTCAACAAGTGAAATATTACAAGTAGTAGTGTTTTATATTGAGCAAGAAATTTTGTATTGATCACCTTTTTTAGGTCAATGGCAACATTCTCTCAAGTTAAAAAGAAACTAGTACAAAGAAATGAGTGAAGAAAATAAATGGATATTGGTATATCAGAGTTAGGAATGAAAGCCAGTGAAAGAGAGAGAAATGACATCCTACTGTATACGTCTTAGAAAAGGAGATGATAGAGGGAGAGTAGTGATATAATTAATGATTACGTACTCAATTTTATTGAAATATTGAAGGATTGGAAAAGAAATTCGATAAAAATATACTCTTCCTTTGCAGAACGTCTACAAAGGCGTCTTTGACAATAGACTGCCTAAAGTAAAATGGCTGCGAAAAACAACTGTCATCAGCACCAAAAGCGGAAAAATCACTTTATTATATTTCTACTTTTTATTATTTTACCCAAATGTCATGGACTGATTGACGAAGTTGATAATATAGCAAGAGGACGAACCGCCTTTCAATACACAACAAAATCGGATAGTTTTTTGGCAAAGAATGCTGTTGGATCGGAATTGAATTTCATCAAATATTCAATGGATAATGAAGATTCTGTAGGATGGTGGACTGTAGATTTGGGCAATTTTTATCATATAACTGAAGTTTGCTTTATGAATGCTGTCGATGCTGGTTTGGATTTAAAAAATAACTGATGTAATCTGTCTTTGTTAGAAGTTGTTTCATTTTCTAGATTATATGAAAAACTTTGCAGTCTATGCTGACAAGACACTACTAGAAGTTAATGAGATGTGTTTCAACAATCAGGGAAGCGTTCCCGTCACCAGTCCTTTATCATCTAATAGCTATACGTGTTCGTCTTGCTCCTGCAGAGGGTCATTTATCAGGTTAAGGAAAAATCAACTTTCAACTCTTGCTGTTACAGATTTAAAAGTTAGAGGAACACTTTTAGAAAAATCAGGTTATTTTCTTGTTTGTCCCATAAACAAATCTATTCATTTCTTTTCCCAACAATAATAGAGGAGAATCTCTTTGCCATGGAAACTGCTCAAATTCTATACAAGAGTGACGATCCGAGTATTAATTCCAATATAATGGATGGTTTATTCAATACCCGATTGGAAACACTGGTAATTGAAGATAATCGACCATTTATAAGGATTGACTTGCTGAAAAACTATCTAGTGAAAACCATTGTATTTGACACTCCTGCAGGTGTTGGTACGTATCTGTCCATTTTGCTATTTAAGCATGCTTTTTGAAACTACTCACTTCAGATCCCGTAATAAACAATATTCAAGTGCATATCAAACGTTTTCCTGGCACTTATGGTGGATTAAGTGAATATTCCAAAGTAGGAGTTGTTACATCACCCTATAAATCCGTTTTGCAAACTCACGTTATGAAAAGTGAAACTTTTAAAGATGGTAGATATATATCTTTCAGGTCATTCAGGAATGCGGGATCTACAGAAAATAACTACTTGAACATTTCAAATATTTATGTCTATTGCAAAGAAAATGATAAGGATATTGCTTTAGGAGAGATAAAAACTGGAATTAAATCTTACAAAATCAATGATATTCAATCATCGTCATTTAACAATCTATTAAGATATGAATATATTAATTTTATAAACAATAGCAATTTACTAGACAAAGATGACATTCTTATCATAGAATTTCAGCCTACAATTGCAAATGTATTCTGTATTAAAGGTTTGTATAAAGTTTTTTGTCATTTTGCAGTTGTTGTTATTTCCAATAAGAAAATTATTTTGCTGCAGCTTTTTCTTCAATTGATACTCAAGGCAATCCAAAACTAATGCAGATGAAATTCATATCAACAAATGGACATGTTAGGGAACAGAATGATACATTTGACTTTGTTCATCCTCATACATTTTGCAAAGCATTTCCAGAGATGACTGTCAAACAAATCGAATTTTATCCAAGGTGTAAAATTCGAATAGATGATTTTGGATTGTATGTCTACAGCATTAAACAAACTCCAGGTATGTTGATATTAACAATCAATTCAATTTATCCATTTTTTTGGGAAAAATGTTGCAGTAGGCTTAAGCTTAGCGTAAGATTTAGGACATTTCTAGGGTTTACAGTTAGGGTAAAACAAAAAATGGGACGTTTTTCTCCCACACTATTTTGTTTTTGTACAGTTTTACTGGAACCTAGTTGTTTGTCAAGTACTCTGTGAACCATAAGAGCTCCACAATCTATTCTACACCAATCTACAGGTCTAGGATTACTGGGTGACAATCTCGACAACAACAGCGTAGTAGTTTTGGCAAAAAATATTAGTACTAATGGCTATGAATTGTGTGAATACGATCGAAAGACTTTTTATGATACTATGATTAAATACGTTTATCTATTTATTTGTAAGCCTTGTTTCGAAATTATTGATATTCATGTTACAAATGAAAACACAACTTTAACTCATCTAATTAAAATTTTGTAAAAACTAAATTCAAACTCTTCTTCTAACCTTATTATCTTGTTTATGATCATAGAATCTCAAACTGCAAAAAATATTTGCAGGAGATATCGCAAACAATTTAAAAATTGTATACACAGAATAAAATTTGTCAATAAGCATTGAATTGATTAATTGTTAAAAAAAAAAAATTTTTTTTCTTTTGTGAGAAGAAGAGAAGGGAAAGTAAATATTAATATTGACAGCTGGATAAAATCAAGGAAATTAGCAGACTAGTTTTTGTCTGAGAAGACTGATAAATCAATTTAGAGTTCAAGACAAACAAAGAACATTTGATCTTGTCTTTTAGTTCTCTTCATTTTTTTCTTTTCTTAAAAAAAAGGAAGAATTGATCATCAAGGATTGCGAAAATAAACTATTGATGAGCTTGATTGAATACATACTTTTTTGTCTTGTGTTTATTATGCTAATAAGAATATTAAGAAGAGAATTGAAAACAATTTCATATAACTTATCAGTGATATTACTCAATGTCAACACTGCTTGTTTTGAATATTGAGCTTTTATCCATGGGCAGAAGGGAGAGTATGGATTCATGTGAAAATATACTGAAGGAGAACTATGACAGCATTGGTAATTTCAGAATATTCCCTACAAGAAGTCAAAAAGGCAAAGAATAACTTGTATCTAATGGTCATTAATTTGTTATAAAAAGGAAAGACATGAATTCCATAATTTGGTGGATGTTGATTAAGGGTTACTGTTAGGTTAGGAATTTTTTTGTTTAACCACACTTTCTTTTTCTTATCATCCGCATCTTTTTGTGCTCTTTTTTCTTTAAAGATTTCCAACTTGGAAACCATTGTGATGGATTTTCTCTGGGTTAGCTTTAATGAAATTTCTGCTTTTCCTTGGAAGCTTCATATAATTCTGCCAATGTCTGACATCTAGGATGTAAAACATCCTCCTGTAATCTTCTTTGAAAAACTTCTATCAGCTTCATTTCTTTCATTGTTGCAACCAATTGTGGGTTCTTTGGTCTAGGTGGAGAAAACTTCTTTATCAATTTCTTTGCTCTGTTAATAAACTTAACCACACTTTCTCCGCTCATTTGGTTTAGGTATACAGTTCTCTGATACTCTCTGGGATCAAGATCAAATTCCTCATGGAGGGCTTTCCATATTTCCTCTACAGTAGTCAACACATTTTCGTGTAAAGACTGCAATATTGCAGTATTAGTTTGAAGAAAACATCTAGATTCCATCATACTTAAACCAGCTGACAAACAATAGCGATACTCATTTAGATATTTAAAGTTATATCATTTTTTCCTAAGGCCTTGAAAATATCACTATATCAGTATTTTATTTCAAAATTCTGATGGCAAAAGCAATTGCCAATTGAACATTTAATTTATTATATATATATGATTTTTGAGAAACTTCTGATTTCATAGTGTATAGAAAAAAAGATACATTTGGCAATCTGCCAAAAAAAATCTTCTTGGTAAGAAGATCATACAAAAAATTTTATCTGTGGCTGCATAACATCTCTAATTGAAAGTTATTATTTTTAACATATAGGCCTATGTAACCAACCTAATAAAAAAGTAGTTGTATCGTGATGTCCTACTCATTAAAAAATAATTAACATTTGTTTAATCTATCGTATTAGTATGAATTAACATTTTCATAAAAAGAATTCCCATTGTGTATGAATATGATTAAAATTTGCCAATAGATATAAATTTTCTGCTTATATTTTTATATATATAAACTGTTGGCAGTTTCATCAGATTTCCTGAACAATTTGAAAAAAGAAGAATGAGTAGTTTAAAATCTGAGCAAGTTCCTTATGAACTATTTCATTTTGATGAGAAAAGAACAAAATGTGCATATAACTATTGTTATGATTTTATTTCAATTGATTACAGAAATCAAACTGGCAATCTTTGTTTAAGAGATAAAGGTGTCATTCATAGAATTGAATCTGAATTTATGTGTGAAAAAATGGGATTTGATGACTTGGTTAGTGAATCTTTTCAATGTAAGTAAAACAGACAACCTTGCTCAAAAGATTATTAACGTTTTCAACACATACTGACAGTATCAGAACTAACTTGTTCTGAACAAAAAAACTATCAATTTCAATAATATTCAAAATCTATATCAATGTCCAAATAAAACAGCCAACATTAGATATGGTTCAAACATTCATCTTTTAAAATGTCGACAGAGGAGAAATATTGATAATTTGAATTCTAATTTTTTATCATTCAATTTTAAATTGTCAAATTCTTCTCAAGCTTATAAGACACTATTTATTAAATGTAAAGATGCTTTTGATAATGATATTAGGCCTAATTTATTATTGTTACCATAAACAGATTTACAATTCAGATTGAAAGGAGCAAAATTTTCAAATACAACTTAAGCAACAGGAATTCTGGAAGTATTTTACAATAATTTATGGCAACTTGTCTCAAATTTTGAATTTTCAAAACAAGAAGCTAATGTTGTTAAAAAACAAATCTAATCATTAAATTGAATTGTATTGATTTATCTATTTATATTTTAAAAGATTTTTTGCAAAGAATTTGGATATTCTAATGAAGAAATTTTAAATAACTATAAAAGATATTCCATAATTCAGAGTGTATTATTTTCTGTTAAATGTCCTAAAGACTCTTCAAAGCTTCATCATTGCTCATTCAATAATATTTTGAATATTCAATTAAGTAATAAATATTTTACAAGAATTAAATTGTCTTGTTCCCATAGAAAGGAAAATAGTAAACAAACAAACAATTAAAATACCGTCAATATTTTCATATTTCTTTCTTCCCCCACATATTTTCTGATAGACTGCCCATTTATCGCTCAAAGTAGTATTCAAGTTTCTTTGGAGAATATTTGCTTTTATATAATTAGTAGAGTAATATTGGTTGATGGAAAATCTTGGAAAAACACATGTTCCAAATACAATTTGAATGTTCTTTCAAGTATTGATTTATACCAAATGAATTTTATTGCAAATGCATTACACAGTCCAGGAAATTCTCCTGAAATTTTAATACCAACAAGTTTGAATAATATTGTTTTGTTTTCAGTCTCTTCACCAGTTTTGTAACATGTATTTTTTTTTCAGTTGCAACAACAACAAACTATTTTTTGGAAAGTACTCAATTGATTTCCTTAGACAATTTACCATTAAATCTATTAAATATAGAAACAGAGTAGGATTTTAAATTTCATTCAAAAAAAAAAACTATCCTTTTTTAACCTATAAAGTGTTGACAAAGAGGAAAATTTAAATAAGAAATTTATTTGCCTTCAGTACAATGTGAATTTGGACCATCTGTATGAAACTTGGTTAAATAGAATTGCATGTATCCAGTATATCAGTAAAGTGCAGTCAAAAAGCTGAAGGTTAAAAAGTTTTTTTTGGACAAAATACTCCCAAATTATCAGTTTTCAAATACAGATTGTCAGCCAATGAGTCAGTGCAGCGAAGCTTTTTCCTATATTCAAAAATGCTATTATTTATGCCAGATGGATGAACTTGTAAATTATACTGAAAGTAGGTCAACATGTAATAACAAACTTGTAGGTATCTCTCACTACGACGAGGGGATATTTGTGGAGAATATGGTACTATCCTTTCGGTTAAAGCATTTTTTTGAAGAAATATCAAATCCAGAGCATAGTTTAGTAAGACCACTAATACCAGTAGGTAAGGTAGATTCATTCCAAAGAAAGCAACATAATTAATAAGACAACCAAAAAAATTTCCATTAGGGTTTTACTATAACGACAGCTATGGTGAATATTTAAATAATGATAGGGTACCACTACATTTGGTTTCAAAAATTGATATTATAATGAAAAAAATGGATGGTAAATTCGGAGAATTAGCATCAATGTATATTTTCCTTACATTTTGCAATTTAGACATACCCAAAAAAAATAAAAAAATTTTTTTAACTGTTTTAAAATGTATAGATTTACAAAATCGAACCAAAATGACATAAATTGCCTATACTATGGACATTTTCCAGACATTGGCAAATATGGTTTCTTCACATCTAAAAATTGCTCACAAAAAATTATTCAATTATGTAATTTGCGAAGATGAAATGAGTATTAAATTTTTTTTGATGTTTTCTGTTCATTTTAAAATATTTC
>CAJFCJ010000204.1:15225-33863 GCA_904063045.1 Dimorphilus gyrociliatus
GTATTTAATTATTTTCTTTATATGATTGTTTAATCTACCTGAATGTTCCTCAAAACTGCTTGTTTCAAATGAAAAGAGCATCCTTGAAGGTCAGAATTGGGAAATTGCTCTTTAAGTGCCATCCATACAGCCTTTTCAAAATCAAGCACACATTTTCTGGGAGTTTTATCATTGATTAATTTTCTTATCTCCTATTTTCAAATGAAAATTGATAAATTAAAAGTGATTAAAATACTGAAATATCTCAAACCTGAAGTACAGCAATATAACAGCTTTTCTTCTTGCTACTCATCAGAACATAGACCAATGGAACCTGTTGGGATGTGGTAGAAAACGGCCATAAATTGTGAAACAAAGAGAGATGAATCAATGTCTTGTGGAGACTTAATAAAATCTGTTCCATTAAAATGTGGTGCTATTTTCTTTATTCATTATTTATTTAAACCTAATTGGACATTTTTGCATACCAGTTTCTATGTATACATTTTCATTCTCCTCCTTTCTGTTGAATATTTTGTGTTTAGTAACCATTTTAAGAAATTTCAACAGGCCCTCTCAACTATTCAACATGATGCTAACACTAGCAGATCTATTGTTCAATCTATTTCTCAATCATTTCCATTCAAGATATAAGATTTTTAAGGATGTGGTAGAAAACAGCCATAAATCTATGGTTTTACCCTAACCCTAACCCAGCCCTTGTTTTTGCCTAACCTTTTTGATTACCCCTAACCCTTAGATGGGACCCTCCTAAGAACATATCAACAGTTATCTTATTCCTCCTAACCATTTCCCAGGCTGAAATCTAACTTTCAAATATTTCATTTATGGCCGTTTTCGACCGGTCCCGATTTTTAAATATCTATATTGAAAATGACTTAGAATGGAGGAAGAGCAATTTATGTCAAATTTCTGGTATTTTAGCTACATTTTCAATTGTTCTATCAAATTTTAGCCTACTTCTTCTGGCATATGAAAAATATAAAGTATTCAAATCTGGTTTAAAGTTTCAAAATCTTTTGAGAATTCATGTTTCAATTTTAACATCAATTTCAATTTTGTTATCATTAATTCTTTCTATTTTGCCATTTTTCATTTTTTCTGTTTGTAGACTTTTTTTGACTCTAACATTAAATATAGGCTTATATTATCTATGTTTAAAGAATTACTACTCCAGATTACCATTCTGTTTTTACATTCATTTAACAAATCACAGAAAAGATGGATGGATCTATTCATTTTTCCTCTTTTCAATATTAACATTTGTCAATAGTTTAATAATACTTATTTTCTATATTTTTATATTATCACTCATCTCTCAAAATAATCATATTTTAAGTAAAGAAGCCAGATTTACAATCTTACAAGTTATAAAAACTGGAAGTTTAATAATCCTTTCAAATCTATTAACATGGACACCATTATCATTTTTAGGTTTCATGGCTGCATTTCAAAAGAGTCAATTAACCTACAAAACCTACATATGGATATTTGGTACTATTTTACCAGCAAATTCAGTTTTAAATCCATTCATCTACTCTGGAAATAGTATGAGAAATTCAATCAAAATCAATGAAAAAAAAAAGAGTATTGTTTTTGTTTTTAAGTTTTGAATTATTTAGATTTCATATTTTTAATTCAGAATTCAAATATCATCACTTAAAGATGCTTATAGAATCGAATGTAATGATTAATTTGTAAAAAACAAAATTAGGCTTAAATACACTTATAAAATTTCGTTCAATTTAGTGTCAAATTTGTTTAATGAATCTTTAAAAAAATTTTGAATTTATCTCAAATTTTCAAACAGATATGTGAAACTGATAAGAAAAAATTTAAATATGGTATAAGAATAGAAATAGAAAATATAATCTTTGATCATCAAATACAAAGTAGTAAGGAGAGTGTTAAAAAATTGGCAGTGTTTTTGGAAAGCAAATTGAAATGTCTTAATAAAATTTAGTGGACATAATTATTAATAAGTTTTGTCTCTAAACATTTTACACAATTTTTTATCTGTAAACCAAACTGTCTTTACCTTGTCTACTGCTTAAAATATGACTTTAATGAGTATCTCTCTCTGTTTATGTCCAAAAACTGTAATGTAAAGTTACAAATTGTCAATCGTAAATTCCTCTTTTACCATAAAAATTATAAAACAGTTATATAAAAAGTCAAAGAATTTCTGAGGAGAAAACCATCCCCCTTTTATCAGAATGGCATTGACATACTACTGTCCTAATGATAGATGTATATAAACAATGGAGGAAACTATTAAAATATAAAATAGTTAATTATTCTAGAGTAGACTATAGGCTGAAATATTACCTAATATTTTACAAAAAGACATTTCAGCCTACTTTGTTTCTAATATTTCAATGATGCAAAAGTCCATCCAAAAAAATTTAAACCCATCTTTTACGTAAAAAAGATGTTTCTGTAAAATTCTAAATTCTAGATCTTAGATATCTCTATCAGTTAACAACTTTACAATGGTTATAGATAAAGAAAGCAGTGATTAAACTGTTGCTAAAGTTGTGTTTTTTGGGTTGGGGTGAACAATTCTTCACTCTTTTTTTTTTGATATGCTAGGAGGATCCCCTTTATGATATAGGATTAACACAATTTGGATAAAATGAAAATTGAACAGAAGAAATGAGGAAAGAAATAACATTCAAAATATCATATCTTATCTCAATATAGTAGAAACACTGATATCTAAACAAAACAAGATTGAAGTATTTTTTAAGAGTTTTCTAGTAATTAAATAGAGGAAATTATTGAAAACGGACTCAAAAACACTGAAGCCATGGCTGCCTTTGGAATAGTATTCAATCTCTTTCTAATTCTTCTATTTTCTTCAATCTGTTCAAGTTTTTCTCAAAGTAAGTTAGTTTATTTCAAATTTTGTAAATCTTTACTTGTTTTCATTAAACAGTGGAGAGAAGCATTCCTTGCTATCGTCATCGATTTTTTTCTTCCATTCATTTCTTTTATGATAATGTCAAGAGAGTTCAAGTGACACTCCACCCTGAGGATAAGAATTATCATCAACAGATTAATGTTTGTATCCCAATTATATAATTTATACACTTAAACTTCAAGTAGGATACAATTATTAACAACAGTTGAACAAATTATTACAGATTCCCCACTTCATCAGTGATACATTAGAGAAGTATCTATATCTAACATGCACTCAGCCGGAATCCCAGTCTATATCAGTAAAAGCTAATAGTCTTTTACAAGTCTATTGGGAATATTCAAGAATTTCAAATTGCATTTGTAAGAAAATGGTTAGGAGAAGGCCAATTGTCAAAAATTGCAATCTCTTAAAACAGAAATTTTTGAATGATCAGCAGTTTATAGAGAGTGATTTGGAAAAAGATTTCAAGAGAATTTTTCAACATTCATTTGCATTAAAATTACAACACAACAATGAAATTTTATCAATTAGTAACTACATGGAAAAATTACTTATAAAGATGAAATTTTCATTGGATTACTCTCAAGAAACCAACACTTTTGAGGGAAAACTTAGCAGAAAGCTAAACAGAATGGAGTTTGAGAGTGACATTGTAAGTGTTTAGTTTTTTTTATCTATATAAGAAAGAGGTATTTTATTATTTCCCACTTTTACTGAAATAGATCAACAAATACGAATATGCTTTAGATATACTTCATAATGTATTTCACATCATTCATTCAAGGAGATATAAACTATTTAAAAAATCAAGAAATACTACAGCTTTCATATCTCATTTTGAAAGTGTTATCATTAAAATGAGGAGTCATGTGAAAATGCCACCCTTAATTCAAAATAAACCAAACAGCCTACCAGATTTATTAATCGTTTTGAAGGCAACAACCAAAACTCTACAGAGGGCTTTTTCTCATGTTGTAGAATGTTAGATTGTGTTATTTTATTGTCTTAATTTTCCTTGTTTTTTGATCATTTTTTTAAAGTTTTTTGTAAACAAATATTTAAAATTTGTGAGAAATAATTTATTTTTAATAAATATTCCATTTTTGTTTCTATAAAACTATCTAACAGAGAAACTGATTAAGCTTATCATTTATTGATAATGCTGCTTAATAGTTTCAGTCTTGTTTCACTCTGATTTCCTTAAACATTAACCATTTGATGTCATCTCTCACTCCTCTCTCTCTCTCTCTCTCTCTCTCTCTCTTCTCTCTGGATCTATTTCATTCTTAGCGATGTCCTTTCTTTATGTCGTTATTTTAAGGCTAAAGGCAGTCTTTTTTTACTCTTGCACTTTTTTCTTTGGTTTTACCATAAATTTAAACCAAGATCAAGTTTAAAATCTGATTAATAGGGTCCAGCCATTTTCATTCCTGGAATTCTTCTACCATATTCTGCAACTAGCTGTAAATGTACATTTTTATATGTTTTTAAAGCTGTAAAACCTGATAGTGAAGTGGAAGATTTTGAACATAGTGACATTATGATACTGTTGTCTACGTAAAAGATCTCGTATCAAATAATTATTCTTTTAGTAATGGATCCGATGATATTATTGTTTGTAGTGGAGCATCAATCAGTCAATGTTTTAATTCTCAGTTTTCAGCTAACTCCTTCTAATCAATGTTGAGTACAGGCCATTGCTTTATCACTTTTACACTAGTAAGCCTATTTTATATCAAATCTGTTATGATATAGATGGCCAACTGGACCAATTAACTTTCTTCCCATCGTGAACATCACGGTTGAAGGAATTCTTAAAGACAATTATTATATGCCCGAGATTAAACTAACAGTTGATAGCGAAGTATTAATAATTAAACCACATGTGATAATTCTTTCAAATGAATGGAATAATAATGAAAATCAAAAAGTTATTGAATTTGGACAATATTCTCCTCTATTACTCAAAAATTCTATTGAAATCTCTTCTAAAAACCATCCTGAAACACTAGAAATTACTATATTAAGAGAATTATTAATTAAGAGTATGTTGACAAGGTAGAATTCTAGGGTCATTTTCTAGCCAAGATTCCACATCTAACATAAAACTTCTTCATTGCCAATAAGGTAGCTTAAGTCAGCCATTTTAAATTATCTTTTTCGCATTTATTTGACTGTTCTGAATCTATTACACTACATTTTATCAATCAATAAGCTCTTCTAATAGCGGCTGTATAGACAAAATATCAATAACGAGTGCAGTCCATATTTTAGAAATACCCTTATTACAATATTTACTGATTTTAAATTTCATATAATTGACATAATATTAGAATTAACAATTAGTGAATTTCTCAGGTTGGAGAGTTGCATAAGATGTAACAATTTTAGTAGGACAAGCCCAACAATAAAGAAAACATCTGGATTGTATATTTAACTGTTTTTATATTCTACTTTAATAATAATAATTAATTAGATGCTAATTACAAGATCTGTCTATAGTTTAATAGAATTTGTTAAAACATCCTTGAAGAATAAATTCAATAGGCCTATTTATCTAAGTCAATATTTTGTTAAAAACTTCACTAAGTATTTATTAAAATGAGCTTTATTTATTAACTTTAATATTGAGGTTAAGCACCAAAAGAGAATTTATATTTCTAAGTTTTAAACATTCTACTTGGATCATGGACACTGTAATTCTAAAAAGAAAAATAGAACTATTTTCGATAAGCTTAAAAAATTACAAATACTTCCTCATTAGATAGAAAATGGTGCACGACTTGAAATTTTTGACAATACAAGTTATTGTAGATTATTTAAATGAATTAAAAGAATATTGTAAACAGAGAAACTATAAAATTCCATCAGATATTGGTAAAATAATATTTAAATATGCAACATACAGCAGATCATTTCGAAATGGTGGCGAATTCTTTTCATCAAGATATACTCAGTTAAAGAAGATTGATTTATATAATCATAATTCATATTCAAATGATTGGAAATTTTTAAATAATCATTTCATTGAAGAATTAATTTTGGTAAATTATTCAGAAGATTCTATTAATGATATTCTATTAAACATAGATACTGAACACTTAAAAGAATTATATATCTATTCAACTGTAAATATTACATATAATTTTGAATTGTTTAAAAACATGAAATTGCTGACAAAACTCAATATTTTCAATATTTTTGGTATGAATGAATTACCAAATAACAAAGCCAATTATACAAATCTTTTGGAAGGATTAAATCAATTAGAAGAAATGACAATCTATTCAAATACAGAATTAATTAACTGTGTTCAAAAGAGAGAAAATACTCTTAAAACATTAACTATATTTTTACAATCTGTAGAAAGTTTTCAAAATTTACTACTTTCAAAGTTTAAACAATTGGTACATTTACATTTATACATAAATTTACCTATTGATAGTGAAAGTTTTAAATGTTCACAAATATTTTTGGATAAGCCTACATTAGAAAATTTAAAAATTTTCAATTTGGAACTCTATATGGGAAATTTTGACAATGAATTAAGGTTTACATCAAAAATAACAAAATTCTTTTACTAATTTTATATTTTTTTTTCAGATATTTTATTGAAAATCATCGTCATTTACAATTTGTTTTTGTATTGAAATCCGAATTATTGGAAACTGATTCAAAAAAGCAGATTGAATTTTTAAAAATTCACCAATCACATAAGATTTTATTAAGCGATTATTTCTTTGTTAGTTTTATTTTTTTTACCATTTGGTCAAATAGGCTTAACTAATAAAAATTACTTGTTATAGGACACATTACAAGATACAAGAAGTACCAAATTTTATATAAAAATCTATGAAAATAACCTTGATTGGTGTTATACTAATTGTTATCTATCTTCCCTGTTGGAATGTATTAATGAAGCTAACTATGATAATAAAGTTGATAGAGATTTGAAAAAGGTATAGTAAAAAGAGATAATTTAAATATTTTTCAGTGTCAAAAGTAATTTTTTAAGGATATAGAAAAAATTTTTTTCCTCTCTTTAGATATGTCTATCAATTTTTAATTACAATAGAAAACTAATTGAAAATTGCCCTCAAAGAAGTTTTCCTGAATATGAATGTCTCTTTTCAAATGAAAAGTATGTACTTGTTCAAAAAATTTTATTAAAAATTTGCAAAATCAATGATGAAAGATTTTGGATTGAAGCAGTTATCTTTCTTGTAAGGATGACGAAATTTTTTAGATATTTTTATTATTTATCTGTAAAGAATTCTCTCAATATTTTATCTGATGTATTATCGTATTATCCTGAAATGATTGAACAATTATTTCATAAACATTTGAATCTTCCAAAATCTGATGAAATAAACTGTCTATCATCATTTTCATTCGGTGATGTTCAACAACATTTTCAAAAGTTAAAACTTACATTTCAGTTTATCAAACATCGTTTGGATTATTCATATGTATGGCTTCCCTTAGATTAGAACAGCATGAGCCACTGAGTTTATTCTAATTTTTATGTGTTGAGTTCATTTTATTATGACATTATTTGCTTACCAAATTGATAATTAATACATAATTATATAGTAAGACATAATTAATAAGGTTCTTTAACTGCAAAATTCTGACATATTTAAGTTGAAGCCGGATTTGGAAAAATATATCAAGGCTAGGTTAGTGTTTGGGTAAAGCTTCAAATTCATCAATATTTTCCCACTCATTCTTCAAGTTTTCATCCTCTTTTTCTACATCTGACTCTGAATAAAAGAGACTTTTTCTCTTGTTATGATACTAGATCTGGTTCTGTTTCCCATTGAAGAATACTCCATTCCCTTTGGTAAGTTGTACTGGACAGTACTTAGAACAACCTTTAGCTCTTCAGAGATTTTAAGTTAGGTTAGCCTTCCTCTATCTATTTCAGAAATTTTCTCCCTCATTTCAAGGCTTATCTTCCCCATTAGGAAACAGAAAACTAATTAATATAGCCGGGGAATCCAATGGCGTAACTTGCACATATTCTTCCTCATTTCAAGGTCCAAACTTTCAATTTGTGTGTCACTTTGCTCTGAAACCTTTCTGGATTGATTGCAATGATTGGTCAGCTTTCTGCTCAAATTCAAATTACAAGGAACATTAGATGGAGATTACTTTTGCAAAGACCTATGATGTGATAGAGTTCTGCACTACTCAGACAATAGTTGATTCTTCAACATCAATGAGAGCTATGGGAACTAATCCAACCAGGGTTTACCAGATCAACATTTTAACAACATGTTTGTTGCTTCAAGATGGTGATAGATCTAGTTTATCTAAAGCAAAATTTGAAGCAGAATTATATATATCTGGAAATTCAAGAAATATTGGATTTAAAGAAGCTAATATTTTTGCATTAGAGAATGAAAATGGCACGAGAATTATGTCTCTAAAATGTCTAATCCTATTGACTTACCTTTATTAATCAACTCTCTCAGTAGTGGAGAAAGAAGACAAGCTTATAAACACTGTTTCTGATTATGTAGGAGCTAGCTGTAGTGAGTGCATCAAGTTCAAGGTCAACTTTTGAATGTAGCAAATCACTAGAACGAGATATATTTCATGAAATTTCAGAGTCCAAATTGCGATGCGAGTGACTCATTTAAAGGGTCTTGTATAAATCATTATATTGAGGTAACACTAGCATTTCCTGCAGAACCCAAACTACTATGCCTATCAAATGGGTAATTTATCATTATTAATACCATAAAAATACATTTTTTGTTGTTATATCCGCCATTTTTATACTCTTGACAACAGATACACATTTCCAAATAGAATTAAAACTGTTAAAGTTGAATGGAGTTCAGGATTTTTTCAGACAGTAAACCTTCCAAATGTTGACCAAAGATTATGCTTTAATTATACAAATTCTTTTGGAATTGAACATGGACTAAAACTTACAATTATGGATGTTTATATTGACAAAAATGTTGGATTTCAATATGTTCATGTGTTTGTAGAAGGTTAGATTAATCTTTAGCTTAAGGTAAAGGTTAAGGTTAGTGTTTAATAAAATATTCTCTCTATATAGATTCTTCAAGTCGGGTATATTTAATTCAAACAGAAAATTTAGTTAAAGTGCACAAACATTCCACTCCTTTAAGACCATGTTTCCATGAAAGGTTTAGAGTTTGTAACAATTACTGATATATCTTTATCTTAAAGTATAACATAGTATCAATTGCATATTGTGAAAAAAAGAGATAACAAGTAGAAAAAAATCTATTTAAAAGTGTAGAAGTCACTGCCTTTTGTTAATCATTAATGTGTTCTGATTATTTATTTGAACAGAATTCCTTAATGTTATACTTTTATCACTAGCTATGCTCCGAAAAATAATTTTATAAGTTTATTGCTCGTGATTGAGGTGGACATGAAATTTGCTCCTGATTCTCATTTGTAGATTTCTTGTGTTGGTAGAATATTATAGAATCAACACTGACAATAAACTTTTCACCTTGATGAGTGACTATAGTCCTTTGTAAATAGTACTAATCTTTAAGAACCGTTGTCCTGGAGTATTTATTATCAGGGATGTTGATCATTTGTCCACTTGATCCAGTCAGGGCCAACAGAAAACGTCCACTTATGATTAAAAAGCATTTTTAAATAGGATTAGACAAAATTAAATGGCTTTCGAATGAGTATTAAATATTGTATAAATGAGTTATTATAATTTACTTAATTGATTAAATAATGATGATCTAAGAATATAAACACTATGCAATTGCAAGTAAAAAAGTTTATTTAAGAACATTCTATTTCAAATGTCACCAACTTTGAAGTTTTTCCAAATGGAAAAAAGCTCTTTTTGAATTTTTTTGTAGACTTTCTTTGCATTCTCAATATCTTCCTTTCACTAAATTATTTTTCTCTCTTTAGTTCATCGAAATGTCTTTCTTCAAAAATCCAGATAGTCTGAAAGTTGACATTATTAGATTCAGCTGGTCTATTTTTTTGCCTGTTCTAGTTGGCTACTTCTTCAATTTAAATTCGATTTTCCAGGTGAATATTTTAAAAGAATGTCTGATACAATTCTTTTTCCAGATGATTTTATATCATTTGTGCATTTCTCCTTGATATTGTTTCTTATTATAATGTGTATATATAATATTTATACGATTGAGAGGAATACATATAGTTTTATATCATAGAAAAGGACAACTCCTCAGGCTAAATAGATTAACAAGAACTTTTTAAAAAATGCAATATGTACTCTCTGGAGAAAGTAGGTGCAACTGTACTCTTGTCAAAAGAAGTCTTCTAGTAGAATTTAATCAATTTGAGACAAAGAAAAGAAAAAAGAACATTCTGGAAGAGTAAGAGATCTAGTTGAAACCTTTTTTCAAAGTTTGTGTAAGATTAGTGAAACTATTAAAAATTGAAAAATGTCTTGTCTAAAGAAGAAAAACTCAAAGAAATATCCAATTTCCATTTTGTCATAATTAACATAAAACATTAATAAGCCTTTTAAGATGAATATTTAACAAATTTATCATCGAATATTAAAAATTTACAGAAAAATAATATTTTGCATTATGAACTTATTACTCATGTTAATTAGTTCACTTTTTATCAGGTGTAAAGTTGTTTTTCTGTTTGACAAGTCTCCAGTAAAGGTGACAAAAAAAAACAAATAATAAACTAGCCAATATTATATCATAAAGTTAAGGTGAAGGTCAGGCTTGTTGAAAATTGTAGATGTTATGGTTAACTGTTGCTATTAGTTGTAGCATATATTTTTAATTTAAAACAATTTTTCAAAATAAGTTTTATATGAGAATTACTGATGAGTACTATAAGTGAGTTAGTAATAGTGGGAAAGAGTACAATATATTGCAGAATAATCAATTTTCTAAATGATACATTTAAAGCTGGAGATATAGTGCTAAAAATACCAATATAGAGTATCCATAATAAGACAACTAAGGTTAATTTACAAAATGTTGCCTTAGAAGATTTAGAGATGGATTGAGAAGAATGTAATTGATTTTCCATAGATCTTGCATGCTTTTTAGCCAATTTCAATGTAAGAAAGTGAAATGTTATAGATGGTAGAATTGGACCAAAAAAAAAGAATAAAAATACAATAAAAGAATCAATATCTATTGAAATGTAACCATAACACATTGTTGACCTCTTATTTGGCTTTATGATAGGGTAAAAGGAGACCAATAAACCAAACATATTTACAAGAATTGTTATTAGTATCTTACTCTTTGAATGGCAATAATAATTGTACTTAAAAGGAAATTGTATTGACAAATATCTGCTAACAAATAGGCCTAGAAAGTTGATTTGACAAAGAATATTTCCTATACCAGGAATTATTATTGAAATAATACAAAGTGTTGGTGAAAGATTAAAAAGTTTTCCATAAAGATAAAGTATATTACCATGTAAAAACATTATGAGCAATAAAAGCTGATTCAGCATAAGGAAAAAGATAAAATATCCACAAGATTCTCTAACAGATTCAAATTTTAAAAATAGAAAAATAACTATTGTTGTTAGTGTTAATCCAGAAATAATGATTATATAAGTTATAGTATTTAGAACAACATTTTCAATTTCATTTAAATCATATTTAATAGAAAATCCTACTGCAGTTAGATTCATAGTATCTTTATGATTGTAATTTAAGGATAGAGCTCCAGTTATACCAGTTATATATTCATATATATATATATATATATATATAATATCCAGGATGCATATTTGATCACAAAGAGTTTATTTTAAATATTAAAGAAAATGCTAAAGCTTTCTGTTTGTTTTAGTATATAATACAGCATTGAGTAGTTTCATATAGTCATTAAACAATACAAACATATATAGCGATATTTGAAATTCTTAAATTAAACTGTTTCTCATTTATTAGATCAATATAGGTTTCTTCTACATTTTCAAAGTCTGAAAGAGGCAAGAAGAGGTTGTAACAAACTTCCTTATCTGTAGAAAAACAGGTATTGAAGTTTCATCATCACAGTGTCATCTGTTATTTATGTAGCAGCAACTAGAGTTTTTACATTCATTTTTAGTAGTTTCATCTGATCCACGTTTCATTATTGAAATATTGCGGTATATTTGAGGTACAGTTACATCATCTGTTAAAAGAATATGAAAACATAATTGTCCTTCAATTATTTTGATGTTGTGAGTAAAAACAAATTAAAATGTTACTTGCATTGGGCTTCTTTTACTACAATAATTTTTATATTCTTCAATGCTTATGACTAAGTAGTCTGAGTTTATTCAAATGTAATTGTATTTCTGGTGTAAGTTTTTGAAAAAGAACATAGATAAATGGTATATAGTAGCATAGTATAAGCATCAAATATAATGAAAGTTGTAGAGTAGAGAGCTATTTTCTATATATTAATGAATATTCTATTGAGTATATTCAAGAAGTGAAGAGAATAGTTTACAAACATTTAGAGTAAAATACGTTTGTTTAAAAAAAAGGCGAAATTTAAGAGAAGAGTAACAGGTTTTACTTAATAAATATTGCATTTATCATTTCAGTAAACTTTATTTGCCATAAACGCCTTGTAATTCTTTGTTATTAATTCAAAATTTACAAGAGAAAATGTACAATATTGAAGAATATATCTGTTATCTTTGTACTTTTTAACCATTTTTCTTACAATATGGAAACTTGCCAATTTAAAAAAATTGGAAATTGTGATAGTAATAAATTTGCTACTTCAAAATTTACAGATTCTCTTGGATATAATGACAATTAACAGAAGATGTTAGAATAACATATCCAAATCAGGAAAAATCTTGGAATACAATTAGACCAGGTGAAGCTTGGATTCAAGTTGATTTGGGTTAGTATAATTTCTGTTGTAGTTGTACAATGTCTTAAAATAAATAAAATAAAATAAAAACAGATTTAACAATTGATCATAAAGGATTTATCAACACAAACATATAGTTGTTTACATAACGTGACACGCATGTTTGTCATACACAATTCTTTTCTAGGAATTAGAGCCCAGTCATTGAAATATAACAACTGACAAAGAAATCTATTACAGATAGGGTTCGTGTGGCAATAGTGATTCAGCTCTGAGTAAACTCACTTAGCCATCAGATCTATATTTATTTCCCTACAATACTTCCAAGCAGCTTACTCATGAGTCATATTTGTTTAGACAATTACTAACCTACAATATCACGACAAGAGAGTTTAACACCAAATATTTTGTGATGTCTAAAATGGCAACTTCTAGAAGAAACACAGTAAATTAAAAAAAAGACAAATTAGTTGATAATTTAAAAAAGCATTTATTAATATATGTTCAAATATCTAAAATATGAATATTTTTATATTTTCAAGGTGGCTATAAATGCTCAACTGATATTATATAAACACACAATTGTGCATGAACAATTGCAACTTTTACTTTTTATAGAATAAATAGTAAATAAAACTTCCTTTGAAAAAACACTCTGCTCACTTGAACAGTCAAACTGTTTAGAAAATAAAAATAGAAAATATTACAACATTCATTGGCACACTTTTTAGACAACAATTACGAGATTTTTGTCAATTCCGAATTGGTCATTTCCTTGAATTAAGGAATAACTGTGACCTCGTTTTTCTGTCAGTTGCAATTTGCTGACAGCAAAAACATTTGCAATAGTTAAACATGCAAATAAAATAATAAAGTAGAAACCTTCTCCTCTGTTTTCAAACTCTACTGTTGTCTTAGTAAAAAAAGCTATTGGGCATGACAATGATACTAGGAAAGCACAAATGTTGAGAGCACTTATAAGATTTACAATGATCTTGGATGTCTTAAACTTGCAGAATAAAGCAATTGCTATAGCTAGTGACATGTGGACTAAAATTATAGCAGCTGTAAGAAGAGTTTGGCATGTTGCAAACCACTTATAATCTGTAGAGAAAGAACAAAATAAAAAGAGAATTATAAGATGGATGAGAGAAAAAATGAACTTACTTAAAAGATTATGATGATTATCAATACTTAAAAAAATACATCTCAACTCAAATTGATAATAAGCACATGTTCTAAATAACCCAATTGAGAGTTGAGTTTGTTCAGAAATTCTTAAATAGAGAATTGGTTGAAAACCAGCAATGAATCTAATCAAAATAGTTAATGATAGCAAAATAAAGAATATGATTTTTTTTTGCAGTTGTTGTCATTCCAAATATATTCTCTGCTTTACTGTGAACTGAAATGCTCAGTTTGCAAGTCAAAAGAGGAATGAATATTTTGACACAAAAATAAGCTTTTATAGGGCACTAGACCAATATTCAACAGTATAGCAAGTGCTCAATACAATAAGACTTTTTGCTAAATGTATTTCTGTTTAATCTCATTGTTATAGTTAAGGATTTGATTTATTGTGTTTAGTGCGTTAAAATATCTTTTGGCCTATATTTCGTACTAGGAGAGGTGAAAATAGCGCTTTAGGGGTTGTAAGTAAAATAATACAAAAAAATTCTATGAAGTGATTTTTATTTGTTTAAAAAACTATTCCATGCACCTGATTGAGTCATTTTTTTGGCCCAGGACATATTAATTGATAAATATGACAATTATAACTTTTAATTTTGTTATTAAAGTGAAAGGAAAGTCTTAACTGTTAAAAATTTAGGGTGAAATAATAATATTTTTTAACAATTGAAATCACCTGATTTCTGTATTCCTTTCACTTGCATTATCCATTGATGATTCCATATTAATAGCAGTTTCATCATATTCTTGATGAATTTTACTCTGATGAAAATTATCTAGTTTCTTTAATTTAATAAATAATTTTTGTTTGCTGACATCATGACAATCAGGACAATAATCTGCATCTTAATATATAACTGATATGGCATTATACCTGAGAAAGTTGGAGAGTTTACTTACATTTTGAACATTTTGCATGATAAAAATGTCTACATAACTTGCATTTGAATTTTCTTTGTGCCCAATGAAATCTTAATCCACACTTACAACAGTTTTTCAAATTTATGTTGTGATTTCTATCAAAGCTTCTATGAAAAATGAAGAAAAGAAATATACTTTATGTCAAAACAGGACAAGGAAATCGTAAAACAATGTAAAATATACTTTTGAAATATAGAAAACTGGTATCCATTACTCTGAAAATATTTTGACTTTTATAATAATTCTTTTACATATCTGAAATTATTTTATTATATTATTATTATATTTTTTATTAATTTTACATTTCTTTGTTTTTTCATATTTATTGTAAATAATCAGTAATTAACCCAAAATGTCACTGCACTGTGCAATTTCTGTCTCAGTCTTGTTGATCACCATTTGAAAAACACTTTAAAGCTGTCAAAAAAATAACTCTTTCTATTGAGAATAAAATATTTCACACTAAAAACATCTTAATGTTAAGGACAAATAAGGTATAATTACAACTAAATCAATACTATCCCTAAATAACTATTTTTGCCTTTGCTCTCCAAAACAAAGGTCGAAAGATATTATACCACACAAAACATACTAATTCAAATCCTCAGCTATAACAATAGGATAAAACAGAAATAGTTGAAAAGTATTTAGCAAAAAGTCTTATTAAGAACTTGCTATACTGTTGAATATAGCCCTAGTGGTCTATAGAAGCTTATTTTTGTATCAAAATTTTTTATCTGTAGGAAAATTTAAAAAAAAACATTTTGAACATTTCATTAAAATGATTAACAAATTTTGCCAAAACAATATCTATTGAGTAAAAAAGTTGCAAACTGACAGTCCAGTGTAAAATCTACAGCTAGAGAACATGAAATACTATTACACCACATTATGTAACATATAACAATTTTAATCAAAGGTCACATGACCAATGACATGTGATATTACATAATAATATATTGTGGAATGTAGCAATGTCATTACTTTAAAGGAAATATATGATTTTACCTTAACCCTAACCCAACTAACACACCAATATAAATGAAATGAATTTATATTTTATATGTACTACCATAAAAAGTGTTGTGTTTTATATTTACCTATTTTTTGTTTATCTGCTAGATTAACAAGCCAATTAGTAGTCATAGTAAACTAAATGTATAGAAATAGTAATTACATATTAATGACAGCATCAATAAGATAAAGCTAAGATAATAATTATAAAGGTCTTTTTAAAATTCTAGAATCTAATTCTACTAAATAAAAAGCTTTCTAAAGCTCCAAAATTATAATTTCTATGATATAACACTTTTTCTAAACTTCCACCATTATAATTCCTATGGCATAAAAGTCATTCTAAAGTTCTACAATATCTAAAGTCCGAATATCATTCCGTTATTATTTCTGAATGCACAGTTTTACTCAATAAATATTGATTTTATCATTTCAGTTAACAGTTTTTGTCATAAATGCTTTGTAATTCTTTGTTATCAATTCAAAATGTACAAGAGAAAATGTACATTATTGAAGAATTTAGCTGTTATCTTTGTATTTTTTAACCAATTTTCTGACAATTTGGAAACTTGCCAATTTAAAAAAATTGGAATTTATGATAGTAATAAATTTCCTAATTCAAAATTTACAGATTTTCTTGGATATAATGACAATAGACCTGAATATGTTAGAATAACATATCCAAATCAGGAAAAAACTTGGAATACAATTACACCTGTTGAAGCTTGGATTCAAGTTGATTTGGGTTAGTATAACTCCTATTGTAGTTGTACAGAGTCTTAAAATATATCATTTTCAATTAAAATACTATAAAGGTGAAATATATGATATACATGGATTAGATATCAGAGGAAGATGTTTTTGTGATGAATTTAGTCCATCTTACTACTATACAAAAACATTCAAATTACTCTATGGCATGGAAGATGGTGGACTAAGTGTTTATAGAAATGAATCTGGACACGAGGTTAATATTATCCAATAGTTTTTCTTTTTGGCTCTTATCTATTTATGCCCTAATTAGATATTACATGGAAATGATGAATACTCATGGAATAATACTATTCATATAAATTTAGACAATAAAATTGAAGCCAGAATATTAAGAGTAAAACCATATAGTGGACGATATTACGCAATTGCTTTAGAGTTTTACGGATGTGGTAAGAATTTTTCTTATCTGAAAGAGAATTTTAAAAAAAATCATTTTGAACATTCCATTAAAATGATTAACAAATTTTGCCAAAACAATATCTATTGAGTAAAAAAGTTGCAAACTAACAGTCCAGTGTAAAATCTACAGCTAGAGAACATGAAATACTATTACACCACATTATGTAACATATAACAATTTCAATCAAAGGTCACATGACCAATGACATGTGATATTACATAATAATATTTTGTGGAATGTAGCAATGTCATTACTTTAAAGGAAATATATGATTTTACCCCAACTCTAACCCAAGTAACACACCAATATAAATAAAATGAATATATATTTTATATGTATTAACATAAAAAGTGTTGTGTTTTATATTTACCTATTTTTTGTTTATCTGTTACATTAACATGCCAAATAGAAGTCATAGTAAACTGAATGTATAGAAATAGTAATTAAATATAAATGACAGCATCAATTAGATAAAGCTAAAATATCCTGCAAAAACTTTTGTTATTGGATGGGAGAAAAGTATTAATCTTTAGGCACGATTTATTTATACAGATTGATTAAAGATTAATGGGGAGAGTTTTGACAGTTCACCCTATTTTGAGACGCAGTTTGTCTCCTTTTTCTCTCTATATATATATTTTTAACAATATCTCACCTACTGTGGCTCTCTCTGTTGTTAAATTTGGAAAAATCTCCTGCTTATACATATTACATATTTAATTTATGATTGTAGTCAGAGCAACATCAGCAGGTAATTATTGAGAGATATTGGCATAAATAATTTATCTTTTAATTCAAGGATTATGTAACGCCAATGAAATTACCTCAACAAGTCAAGGTTTTATACATTTTTAATAATTTCTGTATATTTTGACTTGTAATTTGGAAAGAAAATTTTTGTTTTTTGGTGTCTTGAAAGTTTATCCAATGATAATCTTGAGTAAATGTGCAAAACATTCAATGGACATTGACAAGATAGAGAGACATTAAAAATATAAATCCAATATTTGCACAATGAGTCTGTTTCGTTTCATTTCCCTAAAGACAGTGTAGTCAATTAACATAACAACTAGACTTGCTGCATTGTTAAATGAAGTATTTTAAATATTTATAGCTTAAAACTTAGCTTGAGTAATTATTGTAGACAATTCGTACATAATATCTCATACCAGTCACGAACCAACTGACAAATCTGCATTCATTTAAGCTATACAAATAATGACTTATCATTCTATCCAAATAGAAACGACAATGAAAAGTTTTGCTAAAATGAGTGTGGTTGCAATTTAAATACTTACATAGTAAACATCTTACAAACAACAAATATATATCAAGTCACAAATACAACTTATCATATATTCGGTGTGTACTCTCTATATAAAACCAATCAATCAGGCTTCATCTAAAAATCTATCAAATTTAATTATCCATTTTGCAAACAATAGATATAGTCTTACAAAGCAACATATGTTTACAACAGCAGCAACCGTTCAGCTAGAAAAAAAACAGATCTAACAATTGACCACAAAGGATTTATTAATGCAAACATATAGTTGTTTACATAACG
>CAJFCJ010000205.1:0-15953 GCA_904063045.1 Dimorphilus gyrociliatus
TTCCACTGGATCTCAAAACTCCTGTTACATCATCAATAGTTACAGGGATATTTGACCTGATTAAACTATAAAACATTCCTTGAGTAGACCCTACATCTGTATCATTTGCCTGAACTTGCAAAAGATACTCATTTATTGATATTAACTCATCAACAGATACTGTATAATTTGCCTGTAGGAATTGAGGTTTTTCTGTGTTTGGTAATGATTTTTCTGAACAATCATCATTTGTAAAACCATTCTTGCATTGACAAACATTTGGTGCAATGCATGTACCATTTCCAGAACAATCTGATTGATTTGCACATGAAGTTTTAGAGCAAGTTGCCCCAAACCACAGTGGATCACAAGAGCAATTGTCAAAAGAAAGACAGCTTCCATGGCCTGAACAAAAGTTTAAAGACTGACAAGAATATTGAGAGCAACTGTTGCCTGAAAATCCCAAATCACATTTACACTCATTTGGTGAAATACAAGTCCCATTGGCTGAACATGGTGGATCACACAGCGGTTGACTGCAATTTCTTCCAGTAAACCCACTATCACATATACATTCTGTTGAATTTTTACATACTCCATGATTACTGCAGTCATTTAGTGCAGGGCAAATTTTCAAATTCTCACAAAATTGACCTATAAATCCATTGTCACAAATGCATTTATTTGGTTCTACACATTCCCCATTCAATGAACAATCTTTTTCACATATTGGATTAGAACAGGAAGTACCTTCCCATCCCTCTTTACATAAACATATATCAAATCCAATGCAAGATCCATGACTTGAACAATAGTTTACATCTTCACAGGTATAATCTGAACAAGTTGGTCCTGAATATCCCACTTGACACTTGCATTTGTCATGATCAATGCACACACCACCATTTAAACATCCATTAGAGCATACAGCTATTTCAGAACAATTATCTTTTGTCCAACCTTCTTGACATTCACAAACACCAGTTTTCACACAAATTCCTCTTGATGAACAATTTCCTTTGCAAAAGGCTTTGATATCACATTTTGGTCCTTCAAAACCTTTTACACAGGAACAAAAGCCTTCAGAGCAATTGCCATTTACACATTCACCACAGTTGCCAATCTGGCAGTAGTCTCCAGACCATCCATCAATACATAGGCATATCTTTTCCTGGCAGAATCCTCTATTTGAGCATTGATTTTTGCATTGTTTTAAAGTCAAAGCACCTTGTTTTGCCATTGTCTGATCATCTGACATAACAACATCATAAATACATTTGTTTTTGTCATCTTCACTAAAAGTCTCTCCCTTACATAATTTTGATGCAAGATCAATTTTTGATTGGGTTACATTTTCAAGATTGTAAACCGGTTTATGAGTGGGATCAAGATAGCTGGAGTCCATAATATCATCTTTATGAAAATTGGACAATGTAGATGACCAAGAGTTGAATGTACCACCATTTTCTCTAAAAGTATTCAACATTCTCCATGATTCAACAAAATCAATATGAGAAGTAAAACTTTGACCATTCGGACCCTTATAATCATCACTTGTATCATCATTCATCAGTCCACAAATGCCAGAAGTACGATTATGCATTTTGTTATCTGCAGTACTTGCCAAACTTAAATATTGACGTTGCAACTTTTCACTGAATGACGCTACAACTGTAATTGAAGCACCAGTGTTGATTTTTACAGATGTAATAAGAATTGAAGGATCATCATTTTGTAAAAGTAAAGATTTTGATGAAATATCAATTCGAACTGTGTCATTATCAAATGTCATTGAATGATTACTGTTCAAGTTATCAAGAAGAACACCATCTAACCTAAGGGAAGGAAAATCTTTAGAAGTTACATTTACTTTTGTAGATATTGTTAAAACAGAAAATTGGCCTATTTTAATTGCAAATGCTCCAATGAATGATGTTGTTTTATGGGCAAAAAATCGGTATTGATATGAAAGAGTGGGTGAGATACATCCCCAAAATTGGCCAATTCCAAAATAGTCAAATTTTCTACCATCTAGAGTTTCCAAATGAGGATCTCCCCAAGCAATTGTTGGATTACGAATTTTACATGCACTGCCTATCCAAAATCTAGAACATATACATCTAGATTGGCAGTTACTTACTGGTGTACAAACGCCATGACCATTGCAGTTGTTGGATGGATTGCAAAGTGGCTGTTCACATTCCTTTCCTTTCCTTCCTGGTAAACAAATGCCATTTATTCCACATTGATTTTTGCAAAAGCATTCCCCAGAATGTGATCTCTTTTCCATAAAGCTCCTAGAGCATCCCGGGCAGATTTGGCAATGGCATAACCCATTTAGCAATCTGGACACAGATCCATCAGGACAGATACAAGGACAACTGTTGTATCTACTCTGAAGATCTTTTGCTGATCCATCAGGACAACAAAGGCAGGTTCCAGAATTGAATTTGAAACTATTTTCTCTTTTTCCTTTATCACATTTGCAAGCACACATACACTCATTATTTTTCTTGTTAAAGAATCCATAGCTAATTGCATTTTGAGAGACACAAGTACAAATATCATAATTACTTTTCTGTGTATAATTTAGACAATGGCTGCAAAAAAAAGCAGAATGTCTAATCAATTTTTTCAAAGATGATTAATAACTTGTAAACTGCTTTTGTATTTTGTCTTAGGTCTAAGCTACAAGATTTTTAATCTCAATGAAAAATCAACAAGAATAGCATTGTAGGCTTTTCAAAGCCTGTATAGTATTTCTCTATTAATTCCTAATTGTATTAAACTTGCCTTTGGTAATAGTATGAAATACAATTGTTATAGCTCACCTGAACAAAACTAGCTGTTTGGTAATACAGTTTTGACAAAATAGATCCTTTTCATAACTGGAATGGGCTATTTTCCCAACAATTGATAAATGTCTGAAATTTGCAGTAGCAGTATCAGGTGTATTATAATTGCATATATTTTCATCAGCATATCCACTCTGAATTTCCAATTCTTTAGTTATCTTCATATAAATCAAAGATTCTTGTGTTGTTTTTAATGGAAGAGTTTTGACATTAATATCTATATGAATAATAAATTTAATCATGGTATAAATTTAGCATACATGTCCATTAGACACTGCTCAAAGCCTTCTAACAGTCACCCAACTTGCTTGATATATAATATATATTATAATTATACAATATATAAAAAAGAACTCGAGAGATGAATTCTAGTAAACATAATCTTGAATCAGCAGTTTGCTACCTGAAATCACAGCTTGTGTGACACAAATGGCAAGCTGTTCCTGCAACATTCACACTTGAGCATTCACACTATTATACATTCAGACCATTATCACCACCACTCATAATGAAAAATGTTACTTTTGACCTAATATAATGACATGTTGAAATGAAAAAATTAAAAACGTACCAGCAAGCCAGTTTTTTACAGATTTCTGGGTACCACTTTTTTTAAAGAATGTGTTATCTTTGCTGCCGTTTTCTTGCTTCTCCAATGGCCACTTTAGTGACAATTTTGCAGTAAATGGAATAGTCACTTTTCCATATCCTTTTCTATCCAGTATTGATTGACAATTTTTCCTTCTCATTTCTCTTTGTGTTTTATAATTTTCAATTTTTCTTTTCTCATGAAAGATAAAACCAGTATGAGTTATACTGGAAAGGAAGCATTGATTTGAGTAAAGGGTCAGTTGGTCCTTCGATTCAAGTGATAGAGAACCAATTAATAATTCAGACAAAAAGATTACACCTGGAAATTTCAATCCATTAATGTCATAATAAAAAACGTATTTATTATCTTTCTGCAAAGCTCTTGGTACACTCTGAAAATATCTTATAGCTTTGTGAATAGAAATGTCATAACTAATATCTATATCGCTATTTGACCTCAATGACATTTTTAAATATTTCATGCCACCATCTCCCAGTATTTTGGTTTCCAATGTTGTCTCAAAAGATGAAATATATTTTGATGTAATTGAAATTGACATGTTGTCATTCTGTTTGAAGAGATAAAAGAGAATATTTCACATGTTTCATAACAGTAAATAGACTACAAACCTTGAGGGTGATATTTGGAAACACTTCATTTACAATAGGTGGAGTATGTGTCAAATTGTTCCCATTTAAACTACCACTCTTTTTTAAAATTTCATCAAAATCATTATTCTCCACAGTAAAATTGTCAGTTAATGATCTTAAATTGATTAATTCTATGGCTTTCCAACCATGCAATAAAGGTGTGGTATTGATTACATAACCCAAACTACTGGAAGCTTCTTGACCAATTATTAAAGTGTTGATATCAACTATATCATCACTTTCTGAATAATACAAACTCTCGTAAAAATTAGCATCATTTTTACAGCCTATTTCATGAGACCAAAGCTTTATTTTATCAAAATTTTCACTCTCCAATCCACTCTGTGTGAAATTAACCAAGTTAGTTTCTAAGAAAATGTCTTTATTCACTGTTTTCTCTAATTTGACAACTTTTTCCAAGAAATGACAAGAATTCTCTACAAATACAACATCCTTTTTCTTGTATTGCTCAGATGTTTTGACAATGATGTAGTAGGACCACAACTGTAAATCTTTATAAATATATTCTTCACCTAAACATTTCATATTCATTTGTTTAGTTATAGTTTTCCTTTGCTGATTTGATTGAAGAAATTTCAGCAGTTCATTGTTTGAAGGAGCCAAATTCCATTGATTTTTTTCAGTAATACTTGGATCTTTAAATATCCCATTTACCTTGAAATGTCCATACTTAAAAACATTCAATGGATTAATTTGATATCCAATCAAAACTCTGTAATTCAATAGTGGGGTTGTATAATTTATGATTTTATGATGAACTCCAACATCTTTGCCACTTACGATAACATTATCATTTAGCCTAAACTCATCATCTCCATTCAAAATAAATATTTCATATTGGCCATTGATATCTCCATTTAATTTCTCTTTACTTTTGCATTTATATAATCTGGATGATTCTTTGATTTTAATAACATTTTCTTCAAATTGAATGTTATTGATTCTCTGTTCAGAAGTCAACTCTGGCTCCGGAAATCCATTTTTACAAATGTTTTCGTCCCATACTTTACATCCAGTTGATGTTGTTTTGTAACAATTTCTAATATCAATGCATTGTTCACATTCCACATTGTTAGTACTAGAACAGTAGTGCTCATTACAATTCAGTGATAATATTTCCTTTGAACAGTTGTTAGGTTGTATTGTTAAGCAGTTCCAAAAAAACCAATCAGAACAGGGTTTATATGGCGTATCAGGTGTACCTGGAAGGCAAGTCTGAGTAGTATCGCACCACCCACATCCATCTTTATTGGTACATTGCCTACATGATGTATACCTAGGACATTTGGATATTGAGCACCTTGTACCATACCATCCTGGGTTACATTGGCAAGTATTTGGACCAACACAAGTTCCATGGTTGTTACAATGTCCAATATCTTTACAAGTAAACTGTGAACAGTCAGACTTTGTCCATCCTGAATTGCAAATGCATACTGATCCAAGACAGATACCATTTTTGAAACAATTATTTCTACATGAGCTAACCTGGTATTCTTTACAGACAAAAGGTTTAATGATGTCATTTTTCAGATGATTTGTAAACTGTGTCTGCAATGGATCTCCATTTTCAATCCAGATGTCAGGCACAACTAGATTTTTGGTACTATTTGTATAATCCCTTCCTCTAAGTATCTCTGTGATATCTTTATAATTGGAGAAAAGATGTATTGTCATTAGTTGGGAAAAATGGTTAAGACACCATAATTTGGCATCATCATAACTTAATGGTCCAAAGTGAAAAAAAAAGCAAGAATTTTCTATTTCTTTCCATCCACCAAAACCACAAGAAGAACTTAGATGATTATCTTGAGGTAAATTCAGAAAATTTTCTGAATAATCAAGAATTGGAAGTAAAGAGTTATGTCTTCCATCATAGATTCTTTCATGAATTTTACTTGTAGGAGTTTCACCCCACCAATTTTTAGTACAATTTTTAGAAAGTAGACCAGTTGAATTTCTGTAACAGGCTATTTGAAAGCAGCTAGAATCATCATTCAAAACATTTGATGTAACTTGAAGAAATTCAGCAGATGTGTATATAATATTTCTTTGTGTTTTTGCTTTTGCTACTGAATTTTCACTAAATACACAATCTGTAATCAACAATTTCCCTTCCTTTAATGTTGGCAGATGGAGTATTATATTTTCTTTAGCTGTATTCTGATAAAATGTACTTTTACTTAAAACCAAATCTCCATTGATAACATGCAATAAATTTTTATTACTGGAACACTGATCAAAGAGAACTTGTTCAAAAAATACTTCAACTCTGTCTTCGTGGTTCAGATTGCGAATTTCAAAAAGAGAATCTTGAACAGCATCATTCTGATGAAATGTACATTGAGTTATATAAATTTTCAAATTGTCATTCTTTATAAAATGATTTTCAAAATTCACTATTTCCATTAACCGTTGTTTTGAATCATGAATATTTAAATTTTTTAAATAAATAAATGACCTCCTACTCTTAACTGCAATAGGAAATGCAGTTGACGAAAATTTCAAATTTTCAAAATGAAAGAGACTTTGGTGTTTTAAAGTGTCATAATGGATATTTAAAGACACTATTTTGTCATGATCAAATGAACTGTTCACAATATGATATTCGGCTTTTCTGTTTTCCTCACTGCAATAAATGAATTCGGTATATCCAAAAGTTATACAAGAAGTTATAAACTTTTGTATTCTGATTGAAAATTGATGATATCTCATTTCAAATACTGGAATATCATAATCAGTCCACTCCTTACTAAAAGTAGATTCAAATTCCACTACCATTTCTTTTTGAGTTTCATTAATTTTCCCAAAAACAGTGATTAGGTAACTATCACGACTTATCAAATGAATTCGTAAGAAACAAAAATTTTGGTCGAAATAAAGATTTTTATGAAAAATGTTTATATAGTCTCTAAATTCCCATTGTGGATTAAAAGTAAATGCTTTTTCAAAATTATATATTGGTTTAGTATCATCACAAATTTTGTCTGTATCTAATAGAGGAATTAAATTCTGTCCCCAATTACTTTCTATTTTCCAACCACATAGAGATTCGTTGAATGTACACTGGGTAACTTTGAAGACAAACAATTGAAAAGAGTGAGTACATTATCATAGAATTTTTGTAAAAAATTATTACCCACCTGGTCTTTTAGTTGAAGAGAAGAGTAATACCAAACGCTCCCTATAATCAGCATAGTCTATATCATAGTTTAAGTGTATTTGAATATCATTTTCATATATATACAATGGACTCTGAAATTCGGGAATTATATGATGAATTATAAGATTATCAAATGTTTTAAAATTTACCCTATATTTTTCCCATTTCCGAAAAATTGATGCTCCATTTTGTAATTTAATTTTTATAACTAAATCGTTTGGGTATCCTTTCAAAACATTAACTTTAAAAATGAACCCATCAGGAACTTTTAACTTTGCAGTACATCCAGAGTGAAAAACATTCAAACCAAACGAATCAAATAATAATTCTTTATCTTTCAAATTGTAAACTGTTCCAATTGAACAAAATGTAATTGATGAAAATTTTGCATATTTAGAAGGATTCGAATATGACATGTGACTATTTTGCTGGTCTAATTCAACTGATCTACCATTGTTCTTAAATTGGCTATTCTGAATAGTAAGTTTCTTGAATGAACCCTTTAAATTCAGTCCACATTCAGTCATAGATTCTACAAGAACATTAGATATCATTGCAGTTTTTACTCCATTTGATCCAGTGATTTGTAAGCCATTGGGAGAGGATGAGAAAATTGAATTTCCAACAAAAACATCATCTTCAACTGCCAAATTTAGGCCAACTCTATCAAATCGAGAATTCTGAACATAGCTAGTTTTCCCATTCAAATTTACAATTTCGGAATGATAAAGTATTGGAAAGCAATTGACAGTTAAGAAACTTCCATAATCTGATTTTATAAATTTATGACACTCTATTAAGGTCTCTGCATTTGAGCAATCTAGAATATATTCTGATTTTGGAAAAGAATTACTTGGTTCTGAAATTTCTGCTGTAAATTCTGGAAAATTGCAGATAAATTAAAGTTGAATATGTAAAGAAGAAAAGAAAAGTTTTAAATGCTTTGTGCTTATTCACATAATTTTAGGCAAATTTTGACTTAGCTACAAAGGTTTGCCTGTCTTTTAGGGTGATACAAACACGAAATATTCAACAACTAAGAGTTAACTAGTTACCTGGAAATATTAATTGGTTGAAATGTTGACAGACCAGCTCATTTATATGAAAACGTTGCTCCAAATTGCTGTCTTTTGTTATATTAAATGAAACAATTCCTCCTGAGTAAAGTAGATAATAATCCTTCTTAAGTTCTTCTAGGCTAAAATTTCCAAATTTAAATGGTGCTTGAGTGATGAGAACTTGTTCTTTTTTAGTTGAATTACCAATATACAAGTCCCCATTCACTATTAAATATTTCCCGTGATTCATTGTTATTTTTGTATTGTTTTGTAAAATTTCTAAATTTCCATTGACTACTGTTGTATCTTTAATAAAGATATTTCCGGAAAGTGTTTGATGCCCATCTAAATAACCTTGTATAGTGGTATTTGATTTTCTTTGTTCTTGTTCAAAATATTTCAGTATGGTCAGCTGTTGGTCCAAATAACTTGGAGATAAATTCACTTTTGCCAACATACCATTTTTATTTCCATCATATACTTTTGAATTATATTGTTGAGTATTGATATAATTATGTGTGACGTTGAATTGACAACGATCAATGGCGCTTACATCGCAAACAAGTTGACAATCTATTTCATAAGTACTTTTTCTATTATTCAGAATGTTTCGAGAGATTAATGGAAAACTCTCCCCTTCAAGTCTGAATGAAGAATCGACAATATTCCCCAAAAATCTATTATCAGTGATACTAATCTGATTTTGGTTGGAATTAAAAAATCTTAAAAGAACTGCTGCACCACTTATTTTACAATCTTGAAAGAGATTGTTAGAAAATATGAGTTTTGAATTGGAGGCTAACAATTTCAGACCATACCATCCAACAAAATTTTCAATCACATTATTTCTAATTAAAATATTTTTGCTTTCATTAGTGGAAATTTTTAAATTATTTAAACTTAGGAAATTACTTTCTGCAGAGCAATTAATAAAGTGATTATTCTCTATAAATAGACTGTACTTATTATTTTCAATATTGAAAATATTCTTAGATTGTTGATTGACATTTGTATTATTTCTGTAAATGAATGTTATAGATCTTGATGGATCAGTAGATCTTTCTCCCTCTATTTTAATGAAATCATCTTCATTTGTTACATTTGACAAAATTTCAAATGTATTATTCACAAAGATTACTTTCAAAGTTTTTTCTTTGTCGCTTTTTTCAATTTTTATCTTACTATATCCTTTGATGATATTATCTTTGAATATGAAATCTCCATCACTTGGACCATAATCATTTAATCTCCATTTATCTTTAAAATCAGAGGAGATTTTATTATTAATAATCTCCACATGATTATTATGAAACAAGTTAACATTTGACTCAGACTCAAGGTAGTTGTTTGAAACTTTTATCATACCCAGAAAAAATGAAATATCTATTGGATACTTTAAAAACAATATTTAAATTTTAAATTTTTTTGAAATTAAAAATTTACAGACTTGAAAAAATTTGTTCTCAGTAATTTCCATTGTTGAACGTTTAATAATGTCTTTGTAAGAGTTCAAAGACAATCCATAAATTGACTTATTGAATGTACAATTTGATATTATAATTTCAACATTTTCTGCAATTCTACGATCGTTTTCTTTCAGATCTATTGAAGAATTGTGAAAATAACTAGAATGTATTTGAAAAATTTTGTTGTGAATTCTAAGTTTTCTTAGGCCTAGTTTGCAATCTATTAATGTTACATTATATAATTGCCAAGTTTGCGGTGAATAGTTCATATTAATAGCATAGTATTTTTGAAAAGATGATATATGAATATTGGTGAGAAGGCTGATTCCTTTAAAAAAAAAAAAAAGAAATATATGTTATTTAGCTTATGATCTTCATTTTCTAAAGTTATAACCTTTGCTCGCAAAACTAATACGCATTATTGCGCTAATATAAGAGCATTGAAAGGTTACATTCCAACTCTGAGATTGAAAAATAGACGAGTCAAATGTTTGATTCATATTAGAAATAAGTTCATTTCCATCAAAAACATTACATTTCCATGTGGAATATCTGTCAAAGTTTATATTTATAATTTGATCTTCTCTGGCTTTAAATGTCTATAAAGTGTTAAAAATATTCAGAATTGAAAGAAAAGAAATAAGAAATATGTTACTTTAAAAAATCCATTTGATTGACGAACATCATAATATATTGGATATGGTATGTCATTTTCGTCGCAAATCTTGCAAGTCAACTCTGTATATATATATTCTGTTTCTGGTTTATCCAAATGTATAGCAGACAGAGCATGATCACCTAATGAATATATATATAATGTGTAAATGGGAAAAAATTTTATCAAAACTCATTCCGTTACCAATAGATTTGACGTCATCAATTATCAATACATTTCTAGATCTAATATAAATGCCAAAACCATTGTTATTTTCTAAAGAAATCGATGATAGATTATAGTTGTGTGACATGCTGTCGCTTATTATAGAAATTGCACTTTTAGAAGTAGAATTTCGAATTTGGATATTTCTATTTTAGGGAAAAAAGCGTTGATAATTAATGAAAATAAGATGAAAATATACCTGAAATGTAGAATATTGCAATCCCGAAAATGGACTGCTGCCTTTTCACTTATTACATTTAAAACAGATACTCTGGGTGAATTTTTTACAAAAATTCCATTATCTAAAAATATAAATTCCTTTGAGAATTCCATCTCTTTTTAATCAATTAAAGAAAACCTACTTTCATCATATTCTATTTCAATATCGTCTCTGTTGCCAACATTTTCAACATTCATAATAATTGGATTATCAATTAATCCATTGATTGTCACTTCGCCAGAATCTACGATTATCTTACTGAAATTTGATACAAAGGTTAATTTTGCTCCGGGTAGAATGACTAACGAAGATGGTTGAACAATTCCGATTATCTTATGGTATCCCGACGGAATGACCATATCTCTATTATCAATTGTATCATTGTATTCAACACAGGATATCCACCATAATTTTATTGTCAGCAGAAAAATCAATGTATTCATTATTGATTGCTTTTAAAATGCGATTTAGCCTACACTATCAATAAATTCTCTTTTCTTTCTGCTCTACTTTTCCGTCATGCAAAATGTGATCAAAACACAAAATAGTAAGAACTGGAAGTACTTCTTTGTTGATTTATATATCTAAGATCAAATATTTCAAGTTAGAAAATGTAGGTTTCCTATTGAAATTTGTCTTTTGTCATTTAAATGATGACAGAATGAAAGTAGAATTTGAGAAAAAAGTATAATAGCTTTCGAAAGTACCTTCAAAATCTGTATTATTGTTGGAATTTCTTTTCATATACAGTATAGGCAAAAAGTGCCCAGCCACCTTGTAAAATTTTTAGTTTTGATAATAAGATATACAAGCAATTTAATTATTTTCCCCTTTTAATTTGTTGTTTACAGATCATTTAAAAATAGATTTTTGGAATTGTTCCAACTGTTCTTTTCCGATAGTATGAATAAAACCACTGATGAATAATGTATGTTTTGCGTGGTTAAAGAATGGTTATAAATATTATATTGACATAAAGGATGCGACCACAACAAACAATAGGCCTAACATACGTCTTTATTGTTGTAATACATTGAAATATTTGTCTTCTACTATTAAATCGCAAATCTTAACAACCAAAACATCCAATTTTTAAAAATTGTACTTAGTTTTATTACAATTGAAGGAATTTCTTACTCATCACAACTACATTGTATATATGTTCTTTTCAATCATTTAATAATTTGTCAAAGTACATGTATTTACACAAATAGAACATTTAAAGTTGGAAATTTATAATAGTTGACTCCTATTTCAAATGGACAGTTTGCTGGAAAATAAGGAAGAGGTGAGAATAAGAGATTTTCAAATTGTTCAAACAACAAGTAGATCATCATAATTCATTATCATCTATTTCTATAATTGTGATAGCCCCAGTTTTTCTCTTCTAGCCGTTTTTTCTTTTCAGACCAAATACAGTTTTTTATTCCAAAACATATTAGTCCAATAGCCAAATTAAAAATCGTAATACTTTGAATACTACTTACAAGCTCAGCTAAGGGAGGCTTATCCATTTTCAGATTATTTGACACTGTCACTTTTAAAATCCTGTCATTTCCTTTAATTTGAATATATAAAGCACAAAACGAAAATAAAACATCTAAAAAAAATCCATGTGGTTGTATGTGCCACTGAAAGAACTGCGTAATCTTTTGAAATATTATAAAAATTGTTCTGATGTTCATTGATAGGCTACTATTATTAATCCTTATTGGTAGCATGCGCTACAGAGAGGAGACCATCAGTGATAATCTCAGATAATTATCCAACATTCAAAGGCATGGCCCAGGAGCCAAATCAAATAGACTGGAGATTTATTCACTAAGGCTCCCTACCAAGGAGGATTATGGGAAGTAGCCGTGAAGGCAGCCAAGTACTTGACAAAGCCTTACTTACACAACCAATGGTCTCACCAGAAGTGGCAGATGCTGTGGTCATTGATCGAAAAGGTGATCAATGACAAGCCACTCCAGCAGCCACTGGACGACCCTGACCAATTATTGGTAACGCCTAATGCAATTAAGAGAACACAAGGGGAGCTACGATGGAGCGAGAGCAGATGGAGTCAGAAATGCTGGAATGAGATGCAAAGGCAATGGAGGAAGATCTATGCGCATGAGTTAGAAAGACAACAACGGAAAACGAGAGGAGAAAGAAAGCTACAGGTTGGAGATAGAGTGATAATATCAGTGAGTGTATATCAGTATGTATGTCAGTGGATATCAGTGTGAGTCGGCGTCACTTAAAGGGCTAACTTGACTTAGCCAAAGCTAGGATGGTCCAGTTGAATCGATGCTACATCACGGGAGAGAAGAGAAAAGCACCCAGTTAAATGACGCCAGCAAGCTATAAAAGAGTGTGAATAAAACTGACTATAATTAATATGTCAAATGATTAGGTTGGGAACAAGTAAAACACCAAAAAAAATCGGACGTTTTTCTCCCGCACCAAATCTTTTTTCCAATTATCTGTATAATATATTTGTTATAATTTCAGATAAATGAAATATCATTAATTCATGTTTTAGAAGAAATAGTTCATTAGACAATCATAAAGTGTTAATTGTCTATAAATTAGAAGAATTAAAAAAAAAGAACCACGAATTCTGATATATGGATAGAAAAATTCACATCTACACAAAGAAAACTTTTAATGACATTTATAAAAAAAAAAAGACCATTTTCAGTTTGAATAGATTGTAATAATTGAACTCTATTGTAAAGAATTATGCCTGATTAAATACAACAATAAAAATCTTTATATAAAATATTTTGAATTTTATATATAGAGAATATATTAAATACTTTGAAAAAAAAAAGTGAATGTATTGTCTATGTTAAACAATGGGACAAAATCTTTTTGTATATATAATCTAAAGTATCATATTAAATGAATCTGTACTCTTATATGATTTCTAACTATTAAATGATGATTTCAAAAATATTCCTCTCCTTTCTAGTTTTAAATTTATCAATTGAAATATTTGCAAATCAAATTTATGTGGAAAAATCAAGTTGAAATAAATAATTTTTTTTTGCTATTTAAAAAATAGAATGTTAACTGTTTTCTTTCATTTTTTTTTCCAGTTTGCAAACAATTTACTGGAATGTCGAATGTAAAATTGAAAAATAGTAAAGGTGTAAGAATAACTTCAAATATTGAAAGGGAAGAATGTATTGAATCTTGCGCAAACGATACGCTGTGTACAAGCGTTGAATACAATACGATATCAAAGGATTGTCGAAGAAAAGATTTTGGATCTTATGGATATAATACAAAATATGAAAATAATACTTTCTATTATACAAAAATACTCAATCCAAGTAAAATAAACAAAATATTTTTGTCTTTTTACAAAATCAAAGTTTTTCTAACTTTTTATTTAAAGGCTGTGAACATTGGAATGATTTCACTACTCAACATATTACCAATTGTGATCCTTGCATTGTTAAAGTTACATACAACGTTAGTTTATCTACATGCAAACAAATTTGTTTAAAAGATAAAACATGCTATTCAATAAGCGAATATTCTGATTGTGTTGGACTCTCTACAGTTTCAGTTCTTGGCTCAATGAGTCAGGGTTCAATAGTTCATAGTCGTAAACCTTTATGTCTAAGTAAGTTATTCTCAAATTGAGGTTTGTTTTGTTTAAGAATCAAAAAATATAGAAATCATTTTAATCAGAATTATTTAACATCTCTACTGAAAATTTCTGTGTATCCTCCTCCAAAGAAATGTTGGTTAGTTCACTTGGAGATGGAAATTTAGAATGCTTATTTGATAGTACGAAAATTCCAATAGATGGAAGAATTATATTTACTTCAGCAGCAAACGTATCTGGACAAATTGAAGTGACTATTTATAAAGTAAACACTACTCAGTGTCAAGACATTTATGTTTTAAATAATGAAAATAACAAATCTATCATTTGTAATCTTATAAACAACATAGATAATTTATGTAGATATGTCTGTTCTGGCAAAAACTACAATACTATTATTGTGCACAGTTTTTCAAACCAAAACACTTTTTGTGAAATTCAACTTTCGTCAAAGTCTGATGTTGTTGGTGTATGCGTTTGAAAAAATTATTTAAATCTTGAACAACAAAGTTTGTATTGAAATCTCAAGTTTATGAACACTTTAGTTAATGTTTTTGTTTTATATTCTTTATTATTCCACTAGCACTGAATAAATGTGATGAAAATCCAACAAAGAGAAAAAGTATCTTTTGCTAGGTTAGGATTATTGATAAAACCACGCATTTAATAAGGAAACAAACTTAATATTCTTGCAAACTACCAAAGTAATTCTATCTAGAATCAGACTTTCAATTATTGTTATTGATAATCTGGATAACATGACTACTATGAACTATCTACTCTGCAAATTTATCTGTTCAATCATCTCTCTTGAATAAATTATTTCTTTGGAATATTTTGTGAAATGTAACAAATTTGAATGTCATTGTCTGGTAGTATTTATCAATAAAACATTTTTTTTTAATCAATCTTTTCAATGTTGTGCCGTTCCTTTGTCGATTATATAGTGGCTCCATCTGTTATAGTCAAATATTCTACTTAATATAAAACGATAGCATTGTACATACTAAATATGTCCAGGTACAAAAAGATAAAATATATCATTTGCTGGGTTTAGGCCTACCCAATATAAAGATTTTTATTCATCACTTTCTCATAAGTGTCCTTATAAAACTTTATTCAAAAAACTAATAATTATATTCCAAGTACTGATAGTCCATTGTATTCAACCTAATTGCGCTGTTCAGTTTTAAATGGCTGAACTCATCACGTGACCTATCTAAACAGAAAAGAAAAAAAAGAGTGCTTTCTGGTATTGAATGATTTATTAAGAACCTATTGAAAAGAGGAAATTTTATAAAAAATATTTTCCATATAACAATACACTACTCATAAAGAAATCTTTTAGGAGAAATTCTTTCTTGTACTAATCTATTGTCTTGTCATATCATCTTTACAATAGATAAGAAAAGGAAGGAAGTAGTAACAATACAATGAAATATTATTAATCAACAATCTTCAATAA